>JAIUCT010000014.1:3492629-3512551 GCA_021307375.1 Tetraneura akinire | reverse complement strand
AATAATAATAATAATAATAATAATAATAATAATAATAATAATAATAAAAAACCCATAATTTTGATCGGGGAAAACTATTGTTTGTCTAGAGTCCACAAAAATAATATATGAATGTTTATTTACGTCGGAGAAAATGGTACATTAATAATTTCTACTAGGGTTCCATTTGCCAAATTAAACCATGCGGTTTATTATTATTATTATTATCATTATTATTATTATTATTATTATTATTATTATTATTATTATTATTATTATTATTATTATTATTATTATTATTATTATTATTATTATTATTATTATTATTATTATTATTATTATTATTATTATTATTATTATTATTATTATTATTTATTATTTAATATTATTATTATTTATTATTATTATTATTATTATTATTATTATTATTATTATTATTATTAATAATATTATTGTACTAACTTGTATTTTCAGTATTTATGCAAAATGTTAGGATTGTAAATTTAAAAAAAAAACAAAACAAAGGATATTCAATGACGACGGATAAAATGTATATAGAATTATATACGTCCGCTATACTAGACCCTGCAACTGATTTATTTCCAGTGTCCTGTGGGTCTCATTTACCTGACAAAAACTTTAGGATGTAAATAATTTATTAGTTTCGAATACACATATTAATATTATTTATATTATATCTACTAAATATAGTTGAGAACGGTTATTGTTTCTTTTTCTTAGTTTTTATAGCTTAATTTTCGCGTTTCGTACACATTATCCCAAGAGTGGATACAAAGTTTAAAATGCAATAATATTAATCATTATTTATGCCAACTACATTTCCCCGCTACTTTCGAAACGGTTTAAATTATCGCGCATTTATCATTTTTGATTTTTAATATAATAATAACTCAATTATTATAAGTATGAGTATAACAATATTACTAAAAAAAAATCTGCGTTTTATACTTTTACACAAATTACTCGTTGTTAGATTTTATAATAATTATATGGTCTTTTTTCATATTTAAATCATTTTACTCTATTGAATACCTATATATGATATTATTAAATCAATTATTATTTTTATGGTCATAATTGTTAAATTCATATTATATAATATTCCAAACAAACGTCCAATTTATATTACATAACTGAGTTTGATTTTGTATTTTTTTTTTTTTTTTTTTTAACAACTCTCTTGATGTCTTGATTTAAATAAAGTCTAAACATTTTTTTATTATTATTATTTTTTAAAAAAAACTAATTTTTGTATCAATACCGTTAATACCCATAAAAAAAAAAAAACGTAAACTTCTTTGCCTCATCAATAACTACGCTGATTTCCAGTCAATACTTTAGCATGAAAACGACGGATTTAAAACGTTTCCTTGGCAACGTGAAATCCTCTTTGTGGCAAACAAATTAAAATATTGAAATCTCTTTTTTTTTTTCATTTCTATTTAACTCAATTGGGAAAAAAATAATTTTTAATAATTTTTTTTTTTTTTTTTTCTGATTGTGAAGTATAAAAACTATATTTATACTCAAGGAAAATACCCGAATGCTGCAAAATTACATTTCTTCAAACCAAAAATAACAGTTTCGAATAATATTTATGTATTTTTTTAATTTACTTAAAATCCAAAATTATGATAATTTAAAAAAAATATTTTCTAAAGGATAAACGTTTTTGTAACGTTATTCACGTAATTTTAACGGAAAGATAATATTACGAGGAATATAATACTGTTATTAAATAAAAAAAATAAACGTTTAGGTAAACATAAATATTACAAACATAACACGTTAGTATCTTACCGCGTAATTTTCCTAAAATAATATTTTGTTGACTTAAAATAATAATTAAAAAAAAAAAAAATAATAACATTTTGTGGTACTTGAATAAATACGCACCGGGACGTATTGACGTATCGTACAATTATTATTATATTATTATATACGTTAATATTTCCCAACGAATGATTTTTGTTCGTTATCAATGTTACCAGTGTACAGAAGTCCGGTCGATATCGGTAACGTGTACGATACCTATATAATAATATTACGGTTCACATATTATACGAAATTGAGTTTGCGAAGAATGTGGAAACAAAAAAATATATTGTATTTTACGATAAACCCGACGTGCAACCCGAGCATAAAATTAAAAAATTAAACAAAAAAAATTCTATCGGGCTTTTCGATCGTATAAATTACATTACAGGCTGAAAATGCGATATATATATTTATGTGCTATTGAAAAACGGTCCGACGAAAGGGGGCAATGTATTATTATTGAATAAAGTAAATTGGCATAATTAACAATGATCCGAGTATGACGCGCAATGCCTTAGGGGTGGAAAAAAAAAGTATACTTTTTATCGGACGTGCGCTTATATGGGCCGTCGAAGGGGTGTAAAAACGAATTTAAAAAATAACTCTGCACATTATAAAGCCCATTAAACATATTGGTTTGAGAACAGGCGCCTAAATTTCTCTCTCTCTCTCTCTCTCTCTCTTGTCTCTATCTCTTTTTTCGAGTTCAATCGACAAGAGTATTTGATCAAGCCATATATGAAGTGAATATTATAATGATTGTATTCATATTCATATGTATAGTATAATAGTGTGTATTCGGCACATTTGGCACGTGAGATTGAGAGAAGCCACCAAAAAAAAAAAAAAAAAAAAAAAAAACAATAAACAAAAAAAAAAAAAAAAAACGAAAACGAAAAAAAAATACACTTTCGCTTATAAAACTTTAACCCCGAAATTGAATGCCGGTTGCTTACGTTATAATAATATATACGAGACGAGAAAGAAAGGAAAAGAACGCATCGACGTATAGTCAATCGTCAAGAGTGAAAAACGTTTAACGCTCCAAAAAGTTGGGCCGGATAATATATTGTTTCGTATATATTTTTGTTTTCCTTTTTTATATATATTATAAATTTAAGGCGATACACACATACATATATAACATATACGATATATAAAATATAGATTTCAATGCGAAACGATATTATATATATATACTTTTTTTTCCCAACGCAACGACATTTCCAATTTGATCGCGATACGAAAAACAATTTATTTTCCGCGTCACAATACGTAAATAATAATACATATATTATCATTATCATTATTATTATTATCAGCAATTCGGCATCGTCAAATTAAGGTTACCTATATGGAAAAGTAAAGAATTAGGTAAATATTAGATCGAAAGATTTTAAATTTTGATCGGTCGCGTCATGAGAGTATAATAATATTATAATTATTGTTAGTCGTTACCCCGACTTCTGTCTATAACGATGTATACACGCCTAACAATAAATTATTATAATCGAACGTCAACGGGGGTGAAATTTATTTTTTGTATTTTGATATAATACGCGTAAAAATAATATGGAATAGATTGAATAATCGGCCCAACAGGCAAAATTTGATAAAGAAAAAAAAATACATAAATATTAATATAAGTTTCTTGTTAACGATGGATTTTATGTAATAATTTATAATAGGCTAACTAGGTCTGTTCGCCTTAACAATATATTACAGATACATCTAAAATTTAGAAAAAAGAAAACGTTAAATAACCAAAACTAATAAGTAAATAACCATAACTCGGAATATAATTCTAAGTACTAGACGCATTTTTAAAAGCATTGACAATATATCTACTATTTGTTTGTTATACGAAAGAAAAACCGAAACGACCAAAACTTTTCATCAAAAATCGTTATTCGCGGTAAATACGCGAAGAACGAAAAGTTCACGACTATGAAAAATTGACGAAACGCAAATGGATATATAAAAAAAACAAAAAACAAACAAATTGTTCGGTCGATCTAAATCAATTACTATTGCTATACATAATAATAAATATAACAGAGCCAACTGGATATTGTCGTATAAAAATTTATAACTCGGAATAAAAAAAAAAAAAAAAAAAAACTGTCGAGAAAAATATAAATGGAAAGTGAAATGTAAATGACTGTTTGCATTTTTGATTTTTTTCATCGATTTTATGATAACGAATTGTCAAAATAATAATAATAATAATAAAAACTAAAAAAAACTGAAAGTTAATTTACATAAAAGTCATATTTTATTCTTAGCAACACTATAATATTATCGTTTGTATAATCATTTCTTTTATCGTTGCTGTATAGTATCACGGCTAATTATAAAATACCTACATATAAATAAGAATATTATCATTTTATTTATTAAACATCGTAATTTCCATTTCGTTATTATTATTATTATTTTTTTTTTTTCATAATTAATTCATTCTTTATTTTTTTTTTTATTTTTTTGTAGTTTGTTAATTATAAAAAAAAAAATAATAATAATAATTTTTACGTTACACGTTTATTTCTCATTGTTTCGACGAATAATTTTCTATATTTAAAAATATAAATACAAATAAATTCGACTAAATCGTTAAAACGTTAAACTCGCACTAGTACTACAGTTAGACTTGTTAAATTATTTTCTTCCTTATATACATTATCAACAATTTATTCGTGTAACCGATTTTAAACGTGTATCGATCGGTGGAATGTATACCTACATAATATATAAGTCAACTAATCGACTATACACTTTATATAGGTACAATATTGCCCTAGGCAATTTATAAACGCAGATCGGGTTAACGAAGACATTGAAAAACATTTGCATTTTATAACATTTGCGTTTTATAACATCAAAGAGAGTATAGACACTACTCAAACAGGCCGTTATAAATAAATAACGGGGTATACCGCACTTGCACGCGCGCACGCACACACACACGCGCGTAGGGCGCACTTAAACAGTGTTTCAATATTGCTATAGGATAAAGTTTTAAAAGTTATGCGTTTCATTAAATTTGACTGTGGACCGACCGCCGGCTGCTGTTTACAACCCCGCAGAACCAAAATGAAGAGACGTCGTCGCATCGCTTGGCTCTGGAAAAGTTAAAAATAAAAATAAATAATAATAATAATAATAATAATAATAATAATAATAAGCCACTTTGAAAAGAGCTACCGCAACCTACAACGTCATAACCATAATAATAAACCCCCGGTATAATGTTTACAGAGACCTTAAATTAACTAGGTATACTGCAATATACCTAACTTATTCATCTAGTTTATAACCCGAAGCACCAGAAGGAAATAATATAATATTTTCGATTCCTTCTTCCGCGGTTTTGTACACGTTGAGAAATCATTCGTTATTTTATTAATAAACGATAAATTTATATAAAAAAAAAAAAAAAAAAGAAAAACGTAATGTAATGTAAATAGTATCTATTTTTGATTCGTATTCCGTCTTTATTAATATTATAGTGATAATAATACGGTTTATCCGTTATATTTTTTTTCTTTCTATTTTTGTTTATCTACAGTACCACGGTTAGAGTTTAAAGTATATAATTAATTCGTCGACGATGGAAAAATCAAATAATTAATACGATATATTATATTGGAGTATAATCAGTGGAAAACATAATATTAATTTTAGATGCGCCAGAGGAGAATATTCGCATCGTCCGAGGAGAAAGATTAAAGAGAATAATGGGAAGGCCGACACCGACTAAATGGGATAAGGGACGGCGAAAAGAAACATAACATTTGGGCTTAAGTGCAACGAAAGTAGAAAACATTTCTGCGAAACACCTTTAATGGACGCCTGTATAAAGTCCTATAAATCGAGAAAGGGTTATAAATCAGTTAGATGCTATATAAGGTACACAGTACAATTTATTCCCGAGCAATAAGAAGTTTTACGAAACAATCCACACAATTTTAAACAGTTAATATTTTATAAAAATTCAATTCATTTCTAGTGTAAAATTCAGCAGACTGCAAAATATTGTAAGCAGTTTTTTTTTTCCTTTTTCGCTCGGCTCATTACGATTTATACACACAAATAACGAATAATAAGTAAAATCTCATTTTCTCCCCTATCCGAATCCCTAAAAGACAGTATAGTAGTTCACTTTCTTTTTTGTTTGTTTGTGTTTGTCTCCTCTCTTTTTTATTTTATTTTATTTTATTTTTTTAAACGAGTGCTCGTTAAAATTCTTCAAGAAGACATTAAGATTGTTGATTAACGAGCATTTTATAATAATAAATTGGCGGAGGCCAGCAATTGTAAGTTTTTGTTCAATCGCAAATGCAACAACACGGAATTCATAATTAATTAATCTCGTTAAGACAAAACTAGAGCAGGGAATAAACACAAATAATAATTATCAGATTTTTTGACAATATTCGTTATTAATATTTATAGTTATAATATTATAAGAACATACCTTTTTTTTTTAAATTATTATAAATCAACGCATATCGATGATATAGAAAATAATTAAAACAATTAAAAATGTACTATTTGAAACGGTTTATACTTAAACTACTCACTCATAACTTTAATATTGTTATCATATTTCGATTTATTTTACATTAAAAGTTGTAACGAATCAATTCTATACTCGAGAAAACAAAATTTAACAGTTTGTTTTACTTTGAAATACATTTAATGGGGTTTTGAAGTTAAATAACATATGCGCGCGTGTGTATACGTCAATAACATGTTTATACGTTCGATATGTTTATTTATCGTGTCGTAAATGAAATCCGCAAAATATTTTAGAAATGTTCGCGTTTAGTATAATACGAAAACTATTCTCATCAGTGACTTTAGCAGACACGATGTGTATACGAAACGTTTCAATAAAATCCGATATAACAATAACTCTTTAAATATTAAAATATATATTTATATTTTTTTTTTTTTTTTTATGTATTCTTATATTTAGATTGGAACTCGTACACATTGAATTTGTTTGTTTAGATGGGTCTTTAAAAAAAAATAAATAAACACTTTTAATTTTAACAGAAATATTGAATCGACACGTTCTGGAATGCAGAGAAATATATATTTAAATAATATTATAATAAGAGAATATTTTAAAGACATATTATAACAAAACGTTTAAAAATAAATATCAAAGATATTTAAACGTATGATTTTAAGACGAATAATTACGAATAAAGATAGGATAATTACAAATTTCTTATCAGTACGATGGAACAAATATTTACAATATAGGAATGATAACGTTGATAAAAGTGTATTGAACGAACAAAAATGAACTCCTGTATGATTCTCGTAGATACGAGTATTTTTTTAAAATGTAAATTTTATATTATAATATCACGTTTTTTACGATATATTTATTTGTATTCGTTTACGATTAAAGAACGTCCAAAATATTTTACTACGTTTTGACCGATACCGTCGTATCACTACCAAAACGCCATAATAATAATAATAATAATAATATTATAATGCTCTTAAAACGAATGGTAAATAAAATAAATACATTACGCATTTGTGTGTTTTAGACCTGCGGGAAAGTGTTCGGGAACGCGTCTGCGCTGGCCAAACACAAATTAACACACAGCGACGAACGGAAGTACGTGTGTAATGTTTGCAGCAAAGCTTTCAAAAGACAAGACCACTTGTAAGTCAATTATTTTAAATAAAAAATTTCAAATACGTAAATATTTATCATACGGATATAATATCATTTTTTAATAGTTAACTCTTAACTATAACCCGGTTAAATATTATTGTGATAAGAGCTTCACTGCATCGGATTTTTTTTTTTTCGAGTACCTGGAAATACTTTTTTTGCACAGTCGCATATTATATTCGATCATAATTTCATCCGTCTCGGTTGATATTTATTTTCAAATTACAGAGTTTATATAACGTATATTATTAAAAAAAAAAAAAAAAAAAACAGAAAAAAACAGCCTCCGAGAACGGTCGTATAGCCTACTAACAATAATTTATGTTCACGTGGAACCTTTTTTTTTTCTTTTTTTTTTTTCATATTTATATTGTGACCTTTTCTCTTCCCCCGGCCCGATATCCACTCGTGCGTTATACCCTTCCGCTCGCCACTCCGGAGGACCGACTTACATCGACGAGTATCGGTTTTCATTACACTAGGAAATTGAAAACGCGACCCCCGGGATAAGTATAACCACACCGACATTATTGCTTAAGTACCTATACGCGTGCATGATATATTATTACGTAAATGGTTTTTTCTTCCCTCCCGCCGTCCGTGCTGTTTAAAATATTCACATATAAATTATCGTGCGTTATTGGAGGGATGAGATGCGCAACGGGCTTATGATGGGGACGGGGGTTTTCGTCGGCACCAATAATAAAAGTATTTATTGCTAAATATAAAAATTCCCGTAAGGAACCCGTAGAGGTTTTTAAATTATTGGAAAACGTATTCCAAAGAAAACTGCCGGTCAGACCACATGATGGTGAACATAACTGAACTCGCGAACGATTTGCGTAAATTTGCTCGATTTTTGACAGAAACGAAGAAATCAAACGTATTTTTTTATACCCCCGACCGTCCGTTTTGATGTGGAACGAAAAAAAAAAAATAACCTTTAATACCGACCGACTGTATAATGAAAAAGAACTTTTCGCGATAATCATACTTGGACTGATGGTATTGTCGAATAAGATCTTTTGGCATTTACATACGTTTAACGTCCGACAATGGCAGACTTCCTCGGTTCGTATAATATTATATTTAAATAATATAACGTGAACTTTTTTTGTCAACTATACGCAATTTTCTTTTAAAAACTAAAAAACCATTTTTAACTCGACGAAATTACTCACAATTTAAACACAATGGATACTGAAAAACACCGCTCTCGTTAATAATATCCTTCCGAGCACAGACGCCTAAGAACGGTCTCTAATTTAAATAAAACGCATGTCCTATAAATATAAGTTCACAACTTTGTATAAGTTACTTCGTTCTTCGAAAATAACATAATAAAATAACACGTAAATATCTATAGTTCATATTGTTATCCTGAATGTCTGTTCGTAATGTATTTATAAATTCATTAAATAAATCGCTCGCGTTCCTTCTTGATAATAATATTTGTGCGTTGCGTTTGTAGAAAAAGTGACTTGTATTTCAATAAAATGCCGGAATTACATTTCATTTTTTAATTAAAATATTTATATAACGGTCGAATTATTAACGTGTTTTAATAAATGAAAAAATAAACAAATGTTTATATAAAAAAAAAAATAATAATAGTTTAAACGTTAATTCCGACCGCTTTACCGTATACCTAATATTATTTATTTTATACACTATTCGAATATTTTACAAAATAATTTAATATTTATCGAGTATTTAATACCTGATATAACGGTACATAAATTAACATGATTTTCATTAACTTTTAAAATGCGAATATTTTACGAAGAAAGTTTTAAATTTCAACGTTATAACGTAGGCAACGATAATAATAATAATAATATTACTCAATTTGATATAATTAAAAACGTAGACTATTATTTATGGATTTTTCGAACAATATAGTAATATTATCAAAAAACACTTTTATACATATTTCAATATTTGTATATTTATAAAAGTAGTGCCTTTATAATGTTATAAATTATGATAAAAACTAAATAAAATCAAAGGAACATTTTTTAAAAAAAAATAATAATAATAAGCACTTATTGTTATTAAACGCGTGTTCTATAAATTATAATAATAATTTTAAAATCATAAATAGCAATAATCGGTGAAATAGTAAATTTAGTCGTAAAATCTCGTGATATTTTTTATTTTCAATTAGCGCATACTTTAATAATAATTAAACAGTTTATACATTATTGTAATTTTGATATTAAAAATTTATTTTCATTATTTTGTGCAAAATTTTAATATAAAGTATTATGATAACTATTGGTAAAATTATATTAAGATTTAAGAGCTATACATTATAATAAAATAATAATAATAATAATGAAAAATAACTATTTCATATGAATACTACCATAAAATGATTACGCAAAATCGCATGTTTATAATACAATAATATAATATATGTGAATATTTGTCGTTCGGGGTACCTAAATTTCGTAACGGAAACTAATATTGTCACAGGGGAAAACTTAAATTTTATGTGTTCTGTGCCAACTGCCGAAAATATGTATCTATAAATTGGCCATCGAAATCGAATGAACGATGCGGCGGCGGAGAAAATAACAATTTCGTCCCCTCCGACTCGATAATATTTTAAACGAACCCCATCATCAAAATCGGGCATCCCCTGAGGACACCGCTTCTTATACCTGCTACCGCTGCTGCCGCTGCAGGATAAATGGCAACGAAAATTGGTTTCTCAATAGCCTAGATGATCGGCTGCAGACGGGGGATATAGACTGAGGGCCGCAAGCCGCAATCCTTCCGATGACGCGATATGGTCTCCGACCCCGAGACCGATTTATATCCCCGTGACCCCGATCGATTGTCAATAATTTAAGTTTTCGTATATAATATCATGTTGTTTTCCTTTTTTTTCTATATATATATATATAAGGGGGTTATGGGACCGAGTATAAAAAAAAAAACCGGGAAAAAAAAGGGATGAAAACACTCAACCGAGGTATAGGTATATACCGACGAGGTTAAGACGGGCAGATTCCAACAAACACACACACACATACACACCGGGTGTATATGTATATAGCAGTAGGTATATAATATATAAGGTCGTATATCAGCCAAAGGAAAACCGGGGCAATAATTTCGGCGTTGGATACAGCTATAAATCTATTAGCGCCACGCCTCCTCAGCCCGAGACCGCGCACACCCCGCCGCGACCAGTGCCGTACCAGAATGGAAAACGACGAGAGAACTTTATCCGAATTGTTCTTTGAACAATGGTCGTTAGCATTTCCGACCGTGCTCGTGTTTTGCCGATTCCGTAATAATACGATCCCGCACTGTTTCATTCTCGACGTTCTATTATTACGTTGGAAATAATAATAATAATAATAATAATAATAATAATAATAATAAAAATAAAAAAATATAAATGCGAAAAAAATAAAAACGCGTATATTATATATAAAAAGAACGCTCGCGAGTATTCTAGGACGCGAATAAAAAACGAAATTATTATACGCGATAAGACGAAGCGAACTGTATACGAAAACAAACGTTACAATTAACGAAATTTTTTTTTTTTTTTTTATTGCGCCGAATGATAAAACTAAAAAGAGCGAACGGCGTAAAATTTCGAATAAATAAAAATTACGACGAACAACGGCGATATTAAACTAAATTTAAATAATTTCTAACGATGTGTTTTAATTATCGTACGTGCACGTTATCAGTTAACTGAATTTCGGAAAAATAATATTAAAATTCAACGGTTTCGTTTTCGGCTTCGGAAATCGAAAAACGAAAACGAAGCGAGTTCTACAAAAACGGTTTACGAGATGGCGCACGCGTCCTAGTACTCGTATTATTTTTCGTAACAATAAAATAACATAAATTTAATCAGCAACGTCCGTTGAACATTTTTTTCTTTTTATCCAATTCAAGACTTTCGATTGAGGCTATGTTTGTGCTGAATTTTGCCGTCGTCCCGCCTTTCGTGCTATATAGTTTATAGATTTCACGTGTAAGGGACAGCTCGCTTCGCGGCAATATTCCTGATAACGCTCCAAGGGACTAAAAAATACCAACCTAATATTGCTGTTTGCATAACTCTGATACTGGTGCGGATAGTCAGGGGTTTTGTACGACCTAAAACCTCGTTTCGACGAAACATACGTGCATTAATAATGAAGATTTTTTGTCATAACTTAGGCAGGGACATTGCACAAACGGCGGGACGGATGGCACAATCGAAAGCACTGGGTTTGATAAAAAAAAAAATTTCGATGGGCGGTGCTGGACGGGACGTGGACCTAATAATTTATTATTATTTTCATACGATATGGTTAGGTTTAATATTCTAACCGTCCGTAATTTTAATAAAACGCCCAATCGCCAACTGCGAATCGTACGAGAGATTCGGTATAAAAACTACGTTTGGACTATTTTTTTTTTCTTATATTTATGCGTATACGGTACATTTCGAATTACGTGTTGGTAGAATGAGTTTTTTCTTCGGATTTTAATAGACATAACATGTAAATTTATACGATGGACTTGGACGTAAATATTAAAATAATAATATATTATGACAAACACGGACGACGGACGAAATGAGTTATCGTCGTGTTCGTCGGGTCTCATCCTATAAATCGCGTGGAGACACATCTTGGTGACAGAAATACTAAAACCTGATATTATATCCGACCGTATTATTAATATTCGTCGATGACGTATTAACGGGTGTTTCTTTTTTTTTTTTCATTTTTTTCCCCCTCGGTCACAGGAACGGACACATGCTGACGCACCGGCACAAAAAACCGTTCGAGTGCAAAGCGAACGGATGCGGCAAATCGTACTGCGACGCGCGTTCGCTGCGCCGGCACACGGAGAACCATCACCACCATCAGCCGTCGTCCAACCAAGGTTCGCCGCCGGCGTCGCCGTCCTCGTCCACCAGTTCCGGTTGCATACAGTACGCGCCGGCCCCGATGCCGTCGCCGCCGGCCTCCGCGGCCGCCACGTCCACCACGACGACCGCGACGACGGCTACCGGCACCGTGCAGCCCGCGTCCGCCGGTACGTCGCACCAGCAAACAACGCACGACGCGACGACGCCCAGCCAGCTGCAAAAACTGCTCAGCGCCGAACCGCTGTCGTCCCCCGGGGCCGCACTTCCCGCAAAGGTAAACCAATCTAACGTATATATACAAATTAATATTTTTATATTATACTCGTATAATATTACGCGAGTACAGCTCGTAAACTCCACTACAATGATTTCCAAACCGTGTCGAATTTAATAAATTTTACGTCAAATTATATGATTATTATAATGATACGATAAGACGTCGGTCTGCCATAATAATAAAATATCATATTATCAATAACAGGAATAAAAAAAAAAAAAAAAAATACTTATTATGCGTAATATAAGCCACTCCGACGAAAATTGCGTATTATGTATACGAGCTAACAAGAATTTTATTATAATATACCGATGGAAATATTATTTTAAACTATACTTTCGTATATGAGTTCAATAATCGTTTCAGAACGGTACTTCTTGTAAGTATGTATTGTAATATTACACCATACTTATAATATATTTTTTCTCAGTTTCAATTCGCGATATTATCGTAAAATTACATTTTTGTAGTGTACGAATGTATTATGATAATAATATACCAGAGTTCCCCCCCCCCGAATGACTGGGAATCGATTATTGTTAATTTAAAAAGATCTTTTTCTTTCTTTTTTTTTTTTTTTGAAAATGACGATAAAAACGAAGTTATTATTCAACCGTCGGAATTTTGTGAATTCGGAAAAAAAATAACTAAAAATAATAAACAATAAAGACAATTGTCGCCCCAATTACGGTTTTTGTCAAGACTTGTCAGTTATTAAACTATAAGTAATATTCGTTAAAATATAATAATTAAATAATGTTCGCAACTATCAGAATATATTAATAATAATTTCTGTACTGACGATATTTTGTGAACTTTATACGGACTTGGATCGTAATGTAAAACGTCTGGAGACTTTTTTTCTTAACATTAAATTAATAACTCAATGTATTCGTTTATTACTTTATTATCGCGTTTTATCGGACTAATAATTTCATAATCGTAAATAATATAAATAAAATAAACAATTATTATTCGATTTAACTTTCAATAATTTACCAAAAATATCATTCAAATTGAAATCGTTCGAATATTTCAAGTGTGCCACGTTAAAACGTATTTATTTTTTTAACATTTCTTAAGTATTTCATATTGAAAACTTTTTTTCTTTTTTTTTTTTTTTTTATCTACACAAAATTCGCATACAAAATAATATGATAATACGGTTGTTACGGACAGAAATTAAGTTACGAACAAGCTAAGAAGAAAGTCCATTCCACAGAAATAATGCCATATTTCTAGTTTTTAAACTAATTTTAAACAATAAACTATACATAATTTGTTTCTTTTCCCATCCGTGAAAATTAGTATCACTTCTTTTCATACCCTCGTTTTCTCAGTATATATATATTGTAAATTAATTTTATATTCCATTTTTTCTTTCAAACTCGATTATTATTCATTTCGATTATAGCATATTTTACGCTATATATAGCGTTATACAGTAAAAAACTTTCAACTCGTTAGAATAATATTAAAATATAATAATTACAAAATTATCGTAAACCGAGAAATCGAAAAACGTCTATAATTCAAATGTCCAAATTATTATTATACATGGCAGTGCATTATAATGGAGAATCGCGGTTTCTATACTTATTTTACGAAGTCTAAAACTAAAACTTTTACGTTCGTTATATTTTCACGAATAAGAACTTTATTGTACAATTGTACATAATATAATGTACGTTATTTACTGATGCGCAATTAAATTTAAACAGAAATGTCGCGCATTCTATTTTAATTAGATTTACACCACTTGACGTATTTCGTCCAATTTCCAACTGTTAATTATGAATTTGTAATATTAATTGATACAAACAAAATTTAAATAATATACCTATCAATTTTATTTATCGCCAAATTGTCTGTAGTGACAATAGCAGTTTTGATTAACGAACATAATTAATAATTATAACTAGGTATTAAAACGTTTCTCATATTATAATGATAAAATCCTGAAATTTAAAATGAACATTAAGAAATAATTTTATTATCTTGCGTGATAATAAACATTGCAGTTTTTTCTTTAAAAAAAAAAAAAAAAAAAATATTTATATATTCAGCTGATACTAATTACAACCGTCTTTATATGCATAATTCAAAAGTCCATAATTTTATATATGAAAAGAAAAAAAATGTAAACTTCCTCGTGCAAAGTTTTTGACTAAAGTTGAGACGTGTCCTAAGATCTAAATTATACGTCCGATATACGTAACGGAGTGCCAAAATAACACGATAATATGAGGGTAAAAGACGACACACGAGAAAGAATAAAGACAGTCAATTGCCAAACATACGCGCGTACAACTAAATACGTTAAAAAACTTCCTCCGTTAATGTTCTGTCTCTCTTTTTGTCACATAGCTAATAGGATTCTTTTATGGACCCTGATATTAGAATTCTTGTTTTTTACTCTGGTGATCCATTTCACTTGGAAGTTTGCCCTATTTTTATTTCGATGCGGGGTTGTTCTTTTCTTTTTCATTGTTATTTATGCGGGCGAAAAGACGGAAATAGAGCGAAACGATGGTCAAATATGGGTCTTAATGTTTATTTCAATTGAGAGATGTTAACTTGACATTGTATTATGCATTATTTAAAACGGTCTTTTCTTATGTATTCCAAAAACTAAAATGATGATCATACATTTTGTCCCGTTATTAATTTTTAGTTTTCCTTGAAAACAGTAATTTGTTCTTCTCGTTAACGTTATATAAATTATAATAATAATATCTGCACGACGTTTTCTAGGCCAACTTTAAATTGCATTTATACGCTGTCGGAGGGACAATAAACTATTGTCCGAACAGTAATAATAAAATAACGCAATTATTATTAATGTGTAGATCATAAAAATATAAATATATCACTCTATTAATCCTCGGAACCATAATAATCGAAATATAAATCCACGACCATAATATTATTAGTTGTAATATAATATTTTAATAGTTGTGCGTTCCATTAAAATTATTGACTATATCGTATTATTTTATTTTATCCATAATAAAATCTAATATAGTATTATTATTTTGTTTCTCAAACGATTGTAACTATATTCTATATATTATATTACATATTTTATTATTTGAAAAAATTTCGTTAAAAATAAAATGAAAAATTCAACAAAGAGTTTGGAACATTATTATTGTGTTTTATAGGAGGATGTGCAAGTATATCATTTTTTTTTTTTTTTTTTTTTTTTTTTTTTATTACTATCAGTTAAAATTAAAACATTATATTATATATTACGATTTCCGTGGACATTATTTACAATCCAAGTGTCATCAAAGTTTGGAATTCAATTGTTTGTAGGTACTAATTATTTATGAACATAAAAACCAGGAAGTCGAGAAATTTGAACGGTATACAAACGGTGAACACGGTGCTCACTGGGGTTGTCAGAATTTATGATTAAACACGTTTTATTTAATAATGATAATAATAATAATAATAATAATAATAATAATAATAATAATAATAATAATAATAATAATAATAATACGACTGCAGTATCCACCGAATCGGAACTCATTATTTATACTTCTGTTTTTATACAATATCTCCGAGGTCAATTTATAGATTTCTTGCGCTCCGCGGACCCGACAAGTCTGCAGTGACCCACATTATACCACGGTCTTGTTTTTACACCCCGTCGGGCGGAAAACAAACGAAAAATATAATAACAATGAGACGCGTCTGTGTACCGAACTCGGTCGTACGGCATTGGTTCGTAAATAAATTCCGAGAATCATCGGCGTGTTATTATTTCAACAATAGAACTTTTCGCCGGTTGTGTGTATATTGCGTACACAGTACTACTACATAATAAGTGGATGACTACAACGACGACGACGGTTCGGCCGACATTTAGAAATTATTCCAAATTCTTCGAACCGCTGTTTCGCCGTCGCGATATTTCAGACATTCCGCGGACGTATACACTCAAACACATCATCACGGACGGGCGCGATCGAGGACGGAATTTATTTAATTGGATAAATCCCTGCAACGAGAGTGTTATTATTATTATTATAATATTACGTCCGGGGGGAAAAGACCGTGCTCGGGTATGACGAGATGACCCAATTTCTCGCGGGCAATAAGGTCTTTAAAACAGATAACAATATTATAACATAATATTGCGTATACGCCGTAAAAACGCGTGGAGTTCAACTCACGTTATTGTCTCGTCCTCAATAATAATAATAATAATAATAATAATAATAATAATAATAATATACGCAGTGTTTACGGTCCCTATAATATCGGAATAATGTCCTTCCTCCGTCCCTTCCTCCGACCAGACGAATACAGGGTTTACCAGAGGATAGAAAGGTTTTTAGGTCCTGCGGCACGTATACGCCGAAGAGAACCGAACGGTACGCATACGTGATTCAAGCGTAACTCCGATATATATATAGTAATTGTTGCCGAGGGTAGCCAGGGAGTGTGTGCGCACTATTTGACCCAGACGACGTACGGCATACAAAATGATCGGCCGTCCAGAGAAAGAGATGAAATTTTTATTTTATATTTTTTCAACACGCGCGCACAATGATAATAATATTATGGTCCGCGAGAGAACCTACGCGCGTTTCCGGCGGTTTAATTTCGAAATATATTTTTGGATTTCTAAATACCCGCACTTACCTAGCACCGAACGTTTATTAAAACAAATCACGACCCGACCAAATTCAATAACACACATTATATATATATATATTTATTATTATTATTATTATTATTATTATTATTATTCCTACCTACCTACGTCATTCGTTTACGGACGGATGAACATTTTTTTGGTTTATATGTAAAACGATTGAATTATATTTTTATAATAATGTCGTATGAAAATCGCGAAATAAACTGCAGATAACGGCACGAATATCGTATAATATGTAATAATCGAAAATATTTTAAAATGTAAAAAAAAAAATTGTATATTTCATCGTTCTTTTTTTATTTATTTATCGTTGTTTGTTTTAATTTTTCTTTTTTTTTTTTTAGATTTTTACATTTTAATAAATTCTACTAGACTGCGCACGTTGAAAAATCATTAGCTATTTATTTATATTTGTATAATAACTATAATATATATTCGTTTTGACATCAATAGAAACTGAAATGTATGGGATACGATGTTATAAAGATATAAAAAAATAAAATAAAATAAAATCAACATGAAAAAACATAATATTTTTACCCTTTGCAATATTATACATCGAGAGTTAAAATGTTATTCAATCTCAAAAGAGAATATTATTACGTTTAAAAAAAATGCAAATCAAATTACTTCTGAAGACATTATACATTCAATATTCTCATTCTGTACTTATTTGAAAAAAAAATTGTACCTAATATAATAGCAAATGATAAATATATATTTATTAATCGTATTATAAGATATAATATTCAATGACGCAGAATATGTAATAAAAATATAAGCCTACGACCAATAAAACTTTTCTACTTTAATCCAACTACCTATGGACTTTAACTTATGCGCGTATGAAATTACATTTAAAAATTTATCTCTCGAATATCGTAATCTTGAAAATGTTTATTTCATATTATTGATATCTATATAATAATTTATTTTATAATATTACTTTTCAATATTGATTTTTAATACGATATAGTATATTATAGAAGATTAGTCTTTAACTAATTTATCGTATTATACTTTTCCATTATCAACTGTCATTTCGGATCAATGAAATATAACGTAACACGCTATTATTATTGGTAACCATCATTTCGATTTTACTCTTTTTAAGAGTATAAAAATTTATAAACGATTTTTAATTTTACGATCAATTTTTTTTTTTTTTTTTCATTAAAATTGTCTATTATTATACTCGTAATAACGATATCTAATGATGCATAATAAATACCATAATTCATACAATACATCTACAATAATTTTTGGTATCTTTTTTAAATTATAACCTAAAAAACGAAAATCTACATTGATATAATATTATGTTTAACGTTAGTTTAATAATGTGACCAAAATAGAAACATTATTATCGATATTATTTGTCACAGACACGAATATTAAAACTTTATTTTATAAATTAAACTTAATATAATCTCTAAGTATAAACGTAATATTATTCAGGATATAATTCTAAATTATCTATACAGACCGGATTCTCGTTTAAGGTTATAATAATTACATTTTAATTATTGTATTGTGGATTAAAAAGGTTTACTAAAGATTTGTCTCTATATAATATATTCACCTAATTAAATCAAGAAATAAAAAGGTGTAAATGTTATTTTTAATTCTTGAATTTTTTACATAAAACAATCGATAATACTTTAAATTAATCACTTGATTTTCATTCTTTGAAAAGATGGATACGGAAAATACGTAATAATATTAAAAATTCGTGCGCAATTACGCGTGTCTCGTGTTGTTAAATTGATAATTATTTGTTTTTCTTTTGTAAAACGCTTTTAAAATCACAAAAATTATAATGATCATATTGTTGTTGTTGTTAAACTCTTATTCTCGGGTTTTACGACAAAATACTTAAATACTTATCCCGTGTAATTTTCAAATTTACGAGATCGATATTTTATCGTTGTAACAGAAACAGAATGATAACAACCGTATAAAATCGTATCGCCAATTGTATCAGACGTATCAACAGAGACTGTGCAGTGAACTGAATATAAGATAAGACGTAATTATCGATTACCCCGCGCCAAGGCCAATTTTCGGATTTGAATCGAATTTAATTTAATTGAAATACATCACGGCTTTCGTTTAATTTATTTTATTTAATTGTTTTTTTTTTTTCACGTTTATCCGACGTTTGAACGTATTTCGCCTTTTGATTTCACCGTGTAAGGTTTTTAATCGTCGCCCGGGTCTGAGTCTCGCGTATGGCAACGACAGTATAACGAATACGAGACGATGGACGGGGAACGGAAAATTAACAACGGGCCACCGCAGCGGGGAGGCGCGTGGCATCAGACACGCGGTAATTGTTCGTGCATCTGGCGGGGAAATATTATAACGTCGTGGGATTTATTGTCCGGGAAAAATATAGAAGACTTATACCTATGCGCTACAGGAGTCGGTCGCCATCTGTGAAATTAGATAATGTCGTCATCGCACGAGAGAGAAAACGTTCCCCGTAACAATATCGAACGACGACGGTACATAACATAATAATAATAATAATAATAATAATAATAATAATAATAATAATAAT
>JAIUCT010000014.1:3444202-3492619 GCA_021307375.1 Tetraneura akinire | reverse complement strand
TAATAATAATAATAATAATAATAATAATAATAATAATAATAATAATATAGCATCGGAATATTAAATTACGTTTTCCGCGTTTTCTCTCGCGGTATCGCCGCGAATCTTCCTGCCTCCGTTCCATTTGCTGCCATTTCATATCGCGTCTATAGGCGGTATTTTCCGCAATGAAATTAATCTCGTCGTCTCGTGTTATTACCGTTTCCGCCGCGTCAAGACGACGACGCCGCGATATTACATTAAAATATATACCTGTATTTATTATACAGGTATTCGTATTGTAATATGCAGTAGATGGTAACAAAAAAAAATAATAAATAAACGTATAAAGAGAGAAGAGTATAAATACGTTTTTGCGTTAGAAATTTCGAATTTCGAATATACAATTTTGTTCATTTCGAATAAAAATAATAAAATTCTAATTGTCGCGTCACTGCTGCAGAATCACAGTGATGAAAATAATAATATTGTAATATACCTACGATCAATGTCGAAATATCGTCGACGAAAACGCGTTTTCGTTATTATTGATAATATTATGTGTTTTACGATCGTATAATAATTATTATTTTATTGGAAACCGACCGTGCGACCAGTCTTTGTTAGAACGTACGTGATGTCAAAAATTTAAAAGCGTAATATTACACGAAACGACAGTGTGCGGTCTGTTATAATATTATAAATTGTATACTTTTAACCGTTTTTTTGTCGTTTTCGTACAAAACGCGAAATAATAAATCGCGAAAATAACAATAATCTGTTTTAAAAAATGTGTAATAGATTCAGTTATACTTTTTGCGGTTTTCTTTTTCTCTCTCTATATATATTCGTTTAACTTCCCCTCTCCATTAAACCGCACTAATGCAATAGACGGCGATTTGTTTAAAACGGTTTACATTATTATTAAATTGTTGACCCGCGCAATTACTCGTGCGGTGCATACAAATTACACCGTTGTTCGTTTTTAAGTCACTGGCAGTACGGTATATAATAAGTTTTCCCCGATTTATATTACGTACATCCAGAAGTTTAGTAGTCTATATAATGTGTAGACACCGGGGTCTCTCTTCCTCTATCCACTGGATTCACGAGTGCCGTTAGTCGAAGGCAACATTTGGGGTGAGAGAAGACTCCGCCGCCGTCGCGCGAGTTTCCTCTCGTCGTCGTCATCCGCAAAGACGCAATAGAGAAATAATACGACGTTCGGAAAGGTAATAAGTTCGAATTACTTCCGAATCGGGTGTCACGAAATTAAACCGTAGTTCCACGTCGTATCACTGTCGTTCGCCCTCTTTGTCGTCCGTCCCTGCATCATCACGTCACACGATCGCGGTCCAACAAAGAGACTTTTCGACATGATATCGCCGAGTATGGACGGTTAGAGTCGTTATATAATATGCATTTCACGGGCCCTTTGTGTAAAATATGCGTGTATCGAGTTCAACACGACGCATGACTTCAATAATCTAATAATACGATACACATCGCGTGTCCTCGTGAACGACGAATATTTTATAAACGATAAAATTTCACGGTTATCGAGTATAGTTTTTGTCGTAATATTCGATTTAGACCCCCGATAACATACCGTTATATATTATCACGCAAAGTACGAAAATTACAACATCAGTTTAACACATAAACAATATTATTTAGGTGTATTTTAATCGTACAATTTAATCGCGTAATTGTACAGTAACAAAAACGAATTTTTATTTTTCTCGAGAATTTTCTGATTTAAATTTTATTTTATCAAAATACGATATTTATAATTCATAAATATTAACTTTTGAGTTTTATTTTTTTTTTAAACTTATCAGTGTTACAGTCAAAAGATGCATCTAAGTTCATCTACTTCATCGTCATTCATGATTCTTAATTAATATTATAATATTAAGAAACGTTATCAAAAAAAAAAAAATATATACATATATAAGAGTATATATAGTATTTTAATTAAAAAAATTAATATTAATATTAAACGTGTTCTATGCAAAAACATAAAATTATTATGCATGCCCCTTGAATAATTTTAAAATACTTCGGCTCACGTGCTACACAGTTTTGTATCAATATTGCCTATACGCTGCGCCATCTTAAATATTCATGTTAGTTCTCGGGACTTTTTATCGGGCAGATATTATTATTTATTATTTTTGTTGTTTCGTTATATTTTGTCCATTCCACGCTTATCTATTCTAACCGATCGTCGAATATTTGTTCGAATAGACACATGAACAACAGAATACTTTCTATTCATTTTTATATACAATTACATCGAATGTAAACTATTTATGGTTGTTTTACGGTCATTCCTTATTATGTTTCCTATATACAAAATGCTCGACCGGAGGAATATTTCTTTATAACAAATAATAACTTGTTGACTTAATAATAAATATTATAAAATGAAAAGAGAACCTACTACTAATAATAATAATAATAATAATAATAATAATAAATTCAATATATATTTCAAAATGCAATATAACTAAAACCAATAAACTATTGTTAGTTTACGACAATCATACATGTTATTGCAATATATACCGACATTGAGGAAATTACATTGTAAGCTTATTTACTGCGTTTATCCGAATAAAAATCTACGCTGACTTTTGTGCAATTGAATGTTTCGAAATAAATAAATAAATATTATTATTAATGGAATAAAACCCAGCTATACTGTGTTTGATAAACAACAATATTTATGTCAACAGAGCGGCCAAACCGAAACGCTAAATGCCACGGACGGTGAAGACAGTTTTACCAAACAGCAGTTCGATATCATTCAACAGATCATGAATCACACTCATCAGCAAATAGCTACATCGACCACTTCGAAAAATTTAAGTCCAAAAAACTCGTCGACCGCCAAAAATTGGAACAATCAACAGGTAATAATAAAAAATATACCTAAATGAAATAATAATTAACTAACCCGATTAGAAGAAATCGTTGAAATTAATAATAAATCGTACTATATATTATATGTATACAAAACAACTCGATTCGCTTAAATGCATATTTAAATAGGTATACCTAGTAATACATTTTACTACAATTCGCATCACTATGAAAACATCGAATTTTCGTTTAAACTTTTATGACCTCTACATTATTATCACCTTTTATTATACTATTTTTTATTATATTTTGTATTTCGAGAGACTCACGAGCATCCACAAAATTTCCATCTTTGTCCAAGTGCATCATTCACTGTCACCTATTCATAGGGGGCAAGCAAAAAAGAGAAGAAAAAAACGTTGTTCCACCGGTGTCAAAACCTTATATATATGTACATTTATTTATTGGCAAAAAAGAATTCCAACTCCATTCGAATTTTCTGTATACTTTCTTAAAAACGCGCGCGTATAACGCACAAAAGAAAATGGGGGTGATTTCAGTTTTGCTTTATTTTGTCACGCGGAAAATGATGTAAAATTTGAAATAGGCATCGCGTGTACAATGTGTTTACGTATACTATGAGAAACGCGTATATACAGTCATATTGAAAAAAAAAAACAATTTCACCGATCTGATAGCGACCGAACACATAGGGAGTAAATTTACATAACAATTGCCCTTTTTTCCTATTTTCTTTATATATATATTATATAATATGGTTTCGATATAAGACATTGTTTGCGACCCTTTCTTGTCACTACAACACCTCAGTATGATTATACCATACAAAAGATATAAAATACCTAATAAATGACGTATTATTATTACCTACAAATAACAAAAAAAAAAAAAATATATTAATAAAATAATATTTCCTTTCCTCTGTCGGTGAAAAAATATCGATTATAAACGCTATTTCGATACCAACCAAAATATATAAGAAAAAACCTATCCTCGTCCGTTATTGAAAATCGTTTGAAAAACATAACCGATACATTCGGTTTCTTTAAATATTGTGCGTTCATATTCGTATTGGAGATTATTACAATAGTATAATTATTATGAGAATTAACGTACGCGATAGGTCCCCTGGTGTCGTGATTGTTAATGCGATTTTTCAATACGTATATCGTTTTATTATTATAATATTATATTGTCCGTTAGCGGTTCGGAGGTAGATGAATAGAGATACAATTCAAAATAATAGTTTTTGTTTTACTCCGCATTGTTTTCGGCGCGCGCGAAGTTTTTGAAAATGGCGAGCGCATATATTATAGTTATACGTGTGTGGTGGGAGGTGAAGGACGGGGGGCGCACAATAAAATATAAGTTACGATTCAACTTGGCGCCATAAATTTGCCAAAACTTACTTTCGGTACCCCGAATTAATGTCGTATGATTATCTGGAGCACGCGGGCACAAAACTATATAGGAGGTACCCGTTTAACGTAGAATTTTATATTTAATACCTACCTATACCTATATATTATTATGGTATACGAACGCGTAATAAAATACGACTATTCTTCCAATTAACGGTAACCGCGTGTGGATCGGCCGGGAGATTATAAACTCGGTCGTTATATTTACATAACATATATAATATTATATTATTCCGAACCACGGTTATAACGTTATAATATATAACGTTTGCTCGCAAAAACGCGTATCGTTTCGACGTTCGTCATTTTAAACGTTGGCCTTTTTTAAAGTAACATAATGACGTTATACGGTCGACCGAAGACGAACCTCGAAGAGTTTTTTTCCCGAATACGCCTCGCGAGGGTCCGCGTCATCATTTTCGTATTTTATGCGGGGTTTTATTTTATTTTTTTTGTTTTATAAATACATATATAATACGAGTTACTTCTTTTTCTTTTTATCTTTTTTCCCCTATCTTTTTACGCGCCGTCGTCGTTATAAGGGAAACGAAATTTATGTGCGCGACCCTTTTGGAGCTTTTACGCGTGCTAATGTCTCTCGAAGTGTGTCGCCCCGTCGAAACGATACCTGAACGTGAAACGCAACAATTTCCCATGGAACGTCATTAATTTATCATCCGGTCTTCGTCGTGGCCTCGCACGAATTTTCCTCTGTCTTCGCTCCTATCCGATTTTTTCCCGCTCGCCGGAACAACCTTGTCGCGAAGAACGGGGGCGTACAATAATAATATTATAATATTACATTACACGTATTCGCATACGCCATCGTTAATAGGTGACAAACGACGATCCATCAACCGCCGCCCTGTTATAATAATAATAATAATAATAATAATAATAATAATAATAATAATACGACGAGTCTGTTTGCAACAAAATGCGTATAGTCCCTGCGGGGTACGTTATAATATTATGTCTTTCGCGAGAGGGTAAATATCGGGCGACGATTGTTGTTATTTTTTTTTTCCTTATTCCGAGGAACCAAAAATGCCAGGGTTTTTTTTTTGCTGATAGAATCCTGCACTAACATCCTAGGTATAATTTTATAATAATCTGGTGGACAATAAATACGAGTTATTCGAAGCACGTATACGGTCCAGAAAAGAGAAAACGTATACCGAAGAATTACAGGCAAACATCGAGAACCGTTCACACTGCTACTAACTGTATTATAAATATAATACGATATAAATGTGACTTAAAATCCAAACGTGTGTACCACAAAACGGTGGAAAAGAAACCGCGCACGTTTATTATTATTATTATTATATTACGCTAATGTTGTCGTACGATTTAGGCCCGAATAATTTCGGTATTTTTATATAAATATTTTCGTATTTGAAATAGCCCCCTGAGTGACTCGAAATGGTGACCCGCCGCCGGTTACGTTCAAACGACGGTCGCCTACAATGGTTACAAACACACGACTATAATTGAATAATAATAATGAAAAATGAAATAAATAAAATTCGCTGAATTCTTAAAAAAGAAAAAACGCCATAAATAATAATAACAACAATAACGGATTTTAAAAAAGGTAATTTTGAAAGTATGAAAAAAAAAAATATTATATTGTATTATTTTTTTTTGTTCGAATACGTTCGCACGGAACAAATACGTAATATATATTTATATACGCGTGTGTCGGCCGTAAATGATTTCAACATAAAAATTTTCTTTTTCCCTTATCTCTTTTGGTCGCCCGTTGGCTCGAGCCGATCGAAAATTATAGTTTTATTCGACGTACAGCGGCGAATTTCCGGTGTACTGATTTCGATTCCTCGTTACTTATTTGTGCTGCTCTCGTAATATTCATTTAAAATTAAAATCACGTTTTTATTCGACGATATTATCACGCTAGTTTTTCATTAAACGTGTATTTACTCGTACAATAAATTCACGAACACGGTAAAAATGGTAAATTATTATTTTTTTTAAATATACGTAATAATTATATTTTATGAATCCATCATCTCTTTCGTCATCGCCGTTGTTCGTTCCAGAGGTCCGACAATCATCGAATTATACGTTATAAATTTATAATATTATAATACACGTTATCGAACGATATTTATTACGAGTTACAACACGTCGGTGAAAAGATAACATTTAATATTTTATTAATATTTTTGTTGTACAAACCGGCCGTTCAAAATTAAAATAACGTCCCCGTTATCCGAGTATAATCCGTCTCGTGAACGCGACAAATATTAAACGCATTTTATACGCCCGATTTTGTCATTTCAAAATAAATCATAATATATTGTGTACCGTGAACGTATTATTTACTATAACGACATATCATTTTTTTTATTTTTTTTTTTTATATCTGTAATACGAATTATTTAGTAGGTAGTACCTACTTTCAGTTCAAAGAGATGCGACGTTTCCGCGCTTTTTTTTAAAAAAAAAAAATAAATAAAAACAAAATGATGTTATTGTTCTTTTTTTTTACCGATAAATTAGATTTAAATAAAAATACGTGATTTTAACGAACTAATATACACGCGTTTTTGCGATCGTAACGTGATGCGAATGAAAAACATTTTCGAGCGATAATAATATTATAACGGCGACGACGGATCGTCACAGAAGAGCTATTGGCCAAGGCGATGACGGTCTCGTATATGTTATATTATGCGCGTGTGAGAACCGACCGTTAGGGATATGATAATGATAATAATAATAATGATAATAATAATAATAATAATAATAATAATAATAACATAAAGCGACCCTAAAATATAATATATTATTATTATAACGAGCGTCTCGCGCAGTAAATTTACAAACATTAATAACGACAATAATAATTATTACGAAAATATGCGCGTCGTCGTCATCCGGCGTGGAAACAAATTGACACCGAACACTGTGACGTGTGTCACATTAGACCCCCCGAACGAAGGGACGATCCATCGCGGACAGAACGGTTTTCGGGGGTGGCGGGGTATTATATTATTTCTCAGGTGCGTTTGACGAATACACGCACGACATAACGTCATTCTTTATACAGCCGACCCTATAAATGACACTCGTATTGCCTATACACTGCATGTTATAACATTAAACACGTCATATATATACAAAATCATCCCCTATAGTATATACGTGTCCCTTTGTGGATGCGCCGAAGAGTACTACCCTTTCTACGGTCCGTCCGTTAAACCGATAGACGGACCGATATCAGCCCGACGGACAGACAGTGCGATTAGTTTTCACATACTGTATGCCATATATTATACATACCAAATAACAATATCTTGTAAAAAAAAATAAATATATATTTATAATAATATTGTGTGAAAACGTCGAGATTTATACGTTTTAGTCCTCCGGCTCACGCGAAATCACTTATTTCGGTTTAGACGTCGTTCGCGAAATATTCGTTTCCCCTATACTATGCAATATATGTCGGTATAACGTACGAACGAAATATATTATTATAATAAGTAGGCATTATTATTATATTCTACCTGCCAATATACATATAACGTCTCCGCGCCTTTTGAAAGACGACATATTCCTTTTTTTTTTTTTTTTGTCGCATCGAATTACTACGAGCATTTCACATTTCACGTCACAATATCGTAAAATTATTCAACGATCAATAATTCCGTATATAATAATACGAAATGCCATCGTTCGTTTTCCACCGGCGGCTGCTGAATTATATTTTTATTTATTATATTTAAAATTATTCGATTTTATTACAACTCGAGGAAACTCGACAAATCCTGACTCGTTTAATGCACGATTAATTGGAACGTAAAGAAAACGAGGAGGAATTATTATTATTATTATTATTATTATTATTATTATTATTATTATTATGTGGCTCGTCGTATATAGGTATCGTGTAACACAAACTAATTAACCGGTTTATTCCGGTACTTTGAAACTAATACGCTTTCGTTGTATTTATTAGTTTATTAACGCTATTATTTTATGTATTATATTATAATAAATAACCGTTTTCTTGTTGTTCGACTGTGGTAGTAGTGAATCTCGCCCCGTGGTTTAACCGCTGCGAGTGTAATAATTATTATAATATACAGAGCATTAAACAAAAATAACGTTACACGCGCGTATCAGATACGCATTAAAGTCTTTATGTATTATGTGAGCGGTAGACGTAGTAATACGAATGTACGACCCGTATAGTATGCGCGCGCCGATAAAAGGATTATAGATTTAATAATTAAATACTATTAACGTAATAATTATTAATTTTTCGGTATAAAATTTGTAATAAAAGTGCGTCGTATTTATAACTTATAAAAAAAATAAAAGAAAAAGAAGAAAAAAGGTTACTATTAGCAAATAAACGTGATAACGTTTTATTTTATATTCTACGCGAATAAACAATTTTGTTCGATGCTATAATATTCGATTATATTATGTAAGATTCCTTAAATCCGTAAACTCTGGAATATTATACATTTCTTATCGGATAAGGCCTCGTCGATTGTTATTGTTGTTTTTCTGCGCAACGACCGTGTTCTCTTCTGTTATTCGATCCATCATGATTTAGTATCGGTCAGGACTCGTGAGTTAAGACTGATAATAATATATTATTATATACGTTATTTTCCAAACTAATTTCTATATAAGATATTTTTGTTCTAGAAAACTATCTATCACACGGCTATTAATCATGTAAAACGTAAATTATAGTCGCCAGAGCGCAAATAAATTTCTATTATTTTCAAATAAAGTACAAGATTATTTAATATTTATTAGCCCGTAGTAATTTATTTATATATATAACGTTCGGTTGATCATTTCTCTCTTCTTTTATACCGCGATATATATTATATTATATTGCGTATATAGCGACGTGATCGATATATAAACTCGCTGCTCTAAATAATCTCGTAAACTAAAATATACACGTTATATCATTGTGAAAAACTTAAATTTTTTTTTTTTTTTTTTTTTTTTTTTTAAATACTAAACTAAAAAAGTTTTTCTCGGTAAAACAAAAATATATAGCCAGTAGCACGCATTTTACGACCATGGCCAAGGACTATACGAGCAAATGTTTTTTTTTTTTTTTTTGTTTTTTTTTTTAAAATATACGCGAGTAGAATTATTTTAAAATTTGTTTACGATTTGTGTTGAATAAACGATGAAAATGTATTGTACTGTGTAAAAATTCTCGATGAGTGGATTTAAATGAAAAAAAAAAAAAATAAATAAAAATAAAAATTTTTAATGCAAATTTGCTTCGAGTTAATGGAAAAACGAATTTTTTATATGGAAAAATTGAAGAACAAAACGCGAAATTTGCCAAATTTTTACCACGATTATTGTACGGGATTATATTTTATTTATTTATTTATATATTTATATTTAACGACTATATATCAAACCGATGATATTTAAATTTTGAATTAAATAATGTATGTAAAAATATGATAAAATAAACATTTACATACGGACGTTTATAATATGATTTATTATCGTTAAAATAATGCGCTTTATTGTGCAATCGCGTGTCGTTTTAAAAACGCAATGTATATAGTTTTTTTTTGTGTGTGTGTGTGCTTCCCTAATGGTTAGACACGTACTCGACGGACGGATAAGATAATCACCCTCGTATCCAAAGTGTGGTGAATTTTAAACGGGTTCGGGCAAAAATTATTTCCATTTCTTCCTACGATCCAGTCCCTCCCCAACCTTTTTTTGCCGCGTTAATAATTTATATAAAATTAAAAAGAATAATAATAAAAATAAAAAAAATAATCTCGAAATCCGTTTCAACGTTACGAACGATACGAAATTATAAATTATAAACGACGAGAAATTTAAACGTGTAAACGAACGTTATCTTCGTTTAATTTTTCTCTTCTTTTTTTTTTTCAATGCTAGCTCGTCGATCGTATTTTACCCGTTCGATCGTTTAAAACGACGTATGCCCGACTCGCCATATACCTCACGTAACAAATTTAATTATGTTCGTTAAAAGTTTAGGAATATTTTTCTCTTTTCTTTTCGCATACAACGTTTCGGACGCGTCAGACTATAATAATGATAACATAAAATTATTATATTGCCGTCGATAATGCACAAATTATGAATCGACAACGGTCGACTTAATAATATACCGTGATTGACTCCGTTTCTCGTCCAAATGCATTTATATAAATTTATAATATACATTTATTATTATTATTATTATTATTATTATTATTATTATTATGATTATTATTATTAAAATCGTGTTCGTCGCGTATCGCGCTCATAGACCTATATATAAGTGTACACGCGTAAAACCGTGTGCGTTTGACAGTCGTCTTGTCTGGGATTTATTTCCGTCCGAACAATGGTAGAGGCTTTTGTGTGGATCCCTCGCCCGCAACTACACAACCCTTGGAAACATCGCACGTCTCGCCATCCGTTCACGTTGACTAAATACGCGCGCGCACACACACTCGTCGCATTACTTATGTAATGTAAAACGAAAACGTCTTCGACAAACATAATATAATAACGAACGTGTGTGTGTGTAACCTCGGTATACGCGGTAACAGAGAGTGTCGTTCGTATTTTATCTCGTTTTCCGAATAATAATAATAATAATAATAATAATAATAATAATAATAATGATATAATATCGTTCTTCGGAATGGGGTTATATATAGTGACGACGACAAAGACGAAAACGCTCGCGTATTAACGTTACTACGACGACGATTTATATACGGTTATAGTTTGGTCCCTGGAATAAAGAAAAAAAAAATTCAAATTTCGATAACATTATTATAACCATATTGTAATATTATTTACCGAATGTACGCCGATATTATTCGCGACTTGCCCGACTGCGAGACGCACGATGAGTATTGATCACCGTTGTTCTTTTTTTTTTTTATTATTCAATTTTAAAAATAGCGTCGGCGCCGGACGCCGCCGAAATTATGGAGATTTATGTCGCAGAATCGTCGTGTTTATATACGTCACGAAATCACGAAACCACGGTACAAAAACATTATTACCTACGCGATAGTTTCTGTGTAATTACACGAGAACGTGGTAACAGAAGTTGACAGAAGTATAAAAATTATGTTTTTTTTTTTTTTTTTTTTTAATCAAACACGAGTTCGACGAACTAAAATTAAACGATATTCATATTTTTTTTTCTTTAAAGAACGATCGTGTGTAAATAAAAAATAAATAATTTAACTATCGATCGATTGCATATAAATGCAATGTAAAAATGTAAAATCTATCTCTTTTATAATATTATTATGATTTTTTTTTTTTCCCCGTACCGAACAAATAAACCATTACAACGCGTTCGATATTATTTTTAAATAAATATAAAAATGCGTTCGTTCGTTCGTTATTGTAATTTTTATGATTATTATTATTATGCGTCTGATCAATTATCGTGTTCGACATAAACTCCCAAAAGTAATCCCCTAAAGTAATTACGGAGAACCAAAAATAATAATTTAACGCGTATAAAAATATTCACCGAGAATTCGAAACTATTCACAACAAGATGACGCATTACGCGTTACTATAAAATAAGATACCGCGTTATTGAATAAATGATAACTACTATCAATTTTTTTGTCGTTCCAAATGTTTTCGCTTCCTTTAACAAAGGTAATTTATACCGAATAACAGCACGGGTTTTCTTTATATTATGCTGGACTATTAAAGTAATAATATTACCTAACACGTCATTTTATTATTCAATTAATTTAAACCTTTTTTTTTCAAATTTATATAAATAATTACTAAACAATATTATTGATATAATATTATACAGAAAACAACTAGAAAAAAAAAATAACAGAACGTAATTTAAGAAAACATAACTTAAAATATAAAATAAAAATACTATTTATATCCTTATTGTATTCAAAAGAATATTAAGATTATTATACGTTGCTTTTTTCTTCATTTTTTTTTTTTTTTTAATTACGAGACGTAATTACTTTTTCGAATGAAAAATAATTGTTTCTTTCGTAAAAAAAAAAAAAGTGAATTTTATTATGGATTTAATAATATTTCTCATAATAAAATACACGATAATCAAATAAATCAATTTTATAATTGAAAATATAACAACTATTATTTGTATTGGTACGTTTGCTCGATAAAGAGCCAAACCAAAGAACTGATTTTGTACGCATTATACGCGTAAAATAACTTTGTGCGTGGGTCGTTCTTATGGAATTCGAGTTTCAATTAAAACCACGAAATAATTATTATTTAACGATGTGAACTGTATTCGTATCGTAACGTATTAGCTTTATGATGTTGATAAAAAAAAAATATATTTATAATATATATTTCAACGTTGAGCGACTAAAATCTAAGTAAAACCGCTTATTAATAACGTGTTTAATTAATGTCACTGCTATTCGTCACAACCGCGGTAATGAATAAAAGCTTTGGAACTATTTTGTAATTATAAACTCAAATATTATATAATATATATATAATATATATATATATGTCATAATACCTATTATACCGTGAATAATCCATGAATTATAATTCGTTTAAAGATGATTACAGTACGTAATAAGATTTACCCGTATAACGGCGTACGTATTACACGTTTATTATTAAAATCGTTTTCGAAAGAAATTTAAAATGTGAAACATACTCGAGCGGAAAAAAAAATTTATAATAATAATAATCCTCATCAAATATTAAACTCGAATACTCGATGTATAATTTGTGACGATAGAACATTAAATAAATATAGAAACATTCGTATAAATCTTCATTTCAAAGTTGTAAAATATTATATCATGTCCGTTGGCTTTTGAAAAAGAACGTAATAATATACATTTCAGTGTCACTCGATAAAAAAAATAATCATAAATATCGAACTAATCTTTTTTTTTTTTCAAATCAAATCAAATAATTGAAAATTAAATTTTTACACGATATACGCAATATAAATCCAGGTCGCACGTGTGAAATATTATAAACAACGTATAGTAAAATAACTATAGTTGTAATAATATACACGTTAAATGTAATTTGTTATCGGTCGACTATATATACGATAAATCGTATACGTTATTAAAAAAATAAATAAATAAATTGTTTATACCGTCCATTGTCCAACGTAATTACGGTATTAAATTAAATATTCGTTGGACCACAAAAAACATCCCCACGCGCGCGGTATACCGCGTATATTTCGGGGGGATGAAAACAATTGCAACGGCCACTGGGGGAAAAAAAAAAAAAAAAAAATGCAAATCAGTAGTGACCTGGTGAAACAAAAAAAAAAAAAAAAATACAAAAAACCATACAGGACGTCCGGAGCATATAGTGTTTGTATACAATTCTTGGACCATTACTGTCTCTTCCGACCCTCCTCAATTTTTTCGGGTGCCGTGTACTTAATTCCGTCGGATACGCGCGGGGGCGAAAACCGGAAACATCCGGTGTCCGGCCAACGTAGAACACATAATAATAATAATAATAATAATAATAATAGGGGAGAATCTTCGCACACCCGGTTTTCCTCGAAGGGATGAATGCGTAGGAGTAGTTCCGGTTGTACGCTTATTGTGTCGAGGCATAAATATAATATTATTGTATATATATTTTAACGTCCTGGGAAAAATATGGGCCGCACGATGATTATATTATACATATAATTATGTTACGAAATTGTGTCGGACACAATACAAATTCCAGTAACAATATAAGTCTAATCGTATGGCTGAGAACTGAGAAGAGATGATACTTTATTGTGGGTGGATGGCCGTTGAGGAGATATCCCCGATTAGCATAATATATACGGACTCGGACGTGCACAATAAAAATAATAATAATAATAATAATAGGAAACATTCAAACGTCCTAGTTCGTGAGACAGAATTTTTTTTATCCCCATGCTAACGGAAAGAAATATATATATATATATATATATATATATACGAATATATGTTAAACGAAAGACGGGATCATCCCTATCCCGTTTCACTTCTAACACACCACACGTATTCTTTCATTATATTTCTTTCCTTTTCTCTTCTCTTTTTTCTCTCTCTCCTTTTTTTATACTGACCTACAAGTTTGACCGATCAGAAAGCCCGTGACTGTGAAATTTGTTGTATGGTTCATTGACGTTTAACGACCGACAACATTTTTCTTCGTATTTCTTTTTTCCTTTTTTTTTTCTTTTTTATACCTCCCTTCGTAAAAATATTCATATTCCTATGATGGAATTTAGCTCTAACGATTTAATCAATTTACTTTATTCCGCACGTCTCTAGCCGACCGTGCAAATTTATGTTTATTATATTATTTTCCACTGTTAACTGTAGATTTTTTTTTTTTTTTTTTTGTATTTTTTTATCAAAATTTACTGCATTTAAACTTTAAAGGATTAAACTCGATTACGGATCGTGAGGTTCATAATGGCTGCGCAAACGATAATAATGATTTTTAATCAAATACGAACTCGTATACAGCATTAATATAATCGTGGGTAATCTTACAAAAATTTTCCACTAAGCTGATCCGATCAAATTTTCCCGTGTAGCGTAAATTTTCATTTTTAAATTAAAACATATACCCCTTGGTTCTTATCTAATTTATATCAGAGAAAACAGCTTGGCTCGTATGTTATCGGCCCTTTATTACCTACGCAAAATCCTTTCCACTATAATAATATGCTATCCATATACTCTTTTTTTTATCGCACTTATATATAATAAGTCTGCCCCAATAATTTCCCTAATCCTGATCTAAGCCTTTATACCGGTATACAACTCTTTATGCATAACCAACTTTGCGTTGTTAACGCTAACATTTTTACCCTGCATTAAGGGTATTTTTACCCTGCCCACAATACCAATCCACTCTGTTCGCTGATAAATTCGCTTTCGTATAATCGTATACAGTACAAAAGCGAATAATCTAAATAATTTTAATTCAATACGGTTTTATTTTAATCCACTTTTGAATTCGCCTTTACAATAATAATAAAATTGTACCTACACGACGAGTATATTAAATTTAAACAATTTTATTTTATTAGTATTATACGCGCGCAGGTATACGTTAAATTATTTTTAATTTAATTTAAATTGTTTTCACCTAACACCGTCGTATTAAATAGGTTGGGGTAGTAAAAAATTCAATAAATTATGGAAATGGTCGTAAAAAAAAAATACCAAAATATTTAATTTGAATTTGATTTTTATTGCAGCGTACATAAAAAATCGATTTATTGTAGGTAGTTTAAACTACGCGAACTAAATATTTTCAAAGTACAATAATTGTTCTCTATACGTGTATATATTATTATCTACTATAATAGTAATTGTCTACTATGTATAATAATATATACGTAATAACATATTCATCAAAGCGTCGACCTATTGGATAATCGTTTTTCGGTTAGTCATCTACCATTCTGGAATAACGGTTCAATTAATCTGAATTAGTTCCGAAGCTGTAAATATATTATAATCTACACGTATAAATGTATGTATGCGTTTGTACCTTTACACACACATGGTAATGGCAAATCAATAAGTCTGCAAATCCCGTTCATTCGAAAACGCGTAATGTATTATAATATATAAATACATAATGTTACGGCCGTAATAATTTAACTCTGCTCGTGGGGGAAATTTTCGGTGAAAAAAATGTAATTTTCAATTTCCAAGAAAACCTTTGAAGGAAAATCGTATATGGCGCCCGCTGTATACGATAGGTACGACCTATACCTATACTTTAGTATACCGAATAAGGCGATAACCGAGCCAAACATCGACGTACACGGCGATTATGTTCGTGATTTATTTGGCCAATCGACCTATATAATAATATCCATAATATATACCGCGGTATAAAACTATAAAATATAATAATATCATAACAACTCGAGTTGAAATCCGTGAACTTATTTCCCGATTTTTCCGTTGAAATCGAATGGGTGTAACGATCAAAAATAAAATAATCCGCCCGTTATATCGACCAGAAGCGACCATCATGATCTGAAATTTAAAACCGGTGCCGTATAGCGCCATTTTCCAAATAAATCACACGCGCTTATTCTGCAACGGATATATTATATTATTATCATACGGATATGACGTGCGTATGGTTATAACGCACACGAATTTCACCTATATACATAATAATATAATACACGAGGTATAAAATAATATTCTGCAATTTACGATCGTTTCTAATCAAAGAGAGACCCGAAAGCTGGCGGCACGATAATCGGTCGTAAATTAGTCTAGCTGTGATCATCGGACCGTAGTTAAACTTCAGTCCTTCAAGCGATAATGACCTTCTGCGCGTGTCATTTGTATAATTGAACGACAATATAACGACACGTCTCCGACCAACGTTCCTGAATCCGCGCCATCGCAAACGAATGGACCGCATTATATTACGGATAAAATAATAATAATAAATTGTATATGCGTTTTGGGGATTTTTAGTTAAACCTGTTTAGGTTAGGTAATTAAACATTATGAATTTACAACCAACTATTCAAACTCACAATGCAGACCTGTTAACAGCGCGATATGATGCGATATGTGCCATTTCAATTGGAATTTTTCGACTGCAGCAAAGTATTGGATTAAATCAAAATTAAAGAAGAAAAATATGATTTGCACGAAATCATTTGGTATTTCTATAAACACTCCCAAAATTATGTGATTTATGAAATTTAATAAACAAAATTTCTATTTGATCCATAAAAAAAAAAATTACATCTAATACAGACCTCTTATTTAGTCCGTCTTATGGTTACAAATTTTTACTCAACATGTCATTATAATAATATTATGTTACATAATATATAAAATATTAAAATTAAACAAGTACTTAGTACGCGATATGTTTTCTTTTTGTCTATAACCACATATTAATAATATTATAATACGGTATTACATACTACTTAAATTTTATATTTTTGAAAATTATTACTGAATGAACATGATTATAATATTATAAATAGCAATTAATTCCATGTATGTTGCAAAAGTAATTATTTCTATTCGTGTATCAATATTATTTCATCCTAGCATCAACTTTAATAATATATAGTTTATAACTATACCACACGCACATGCACGTGTATATATTCAATATTGTATATAGATACAATTCTCTATATCAATAACTTGGTTTAATTAAACACAAACATGAATATTACTAAGCATCTAAAATGAATAATATCATTTTATAGTTTATGCATAAAAATTGAACATAAAAATATATATGAATATTCAATTTGTGCATATTTTTTCTTTAATATTTCTTGTACGCCTTTATTTGAATTATAATATAAGTATTAATATTAAGTACTAATGGAAACTGTATGGAAATATGTAAAAAAAAAAATACATTATTGATGTTTTTTTGTAGGGTTTTATTATGAATATTATTGATAATCGATTACAATTTGCTCAAATTTCATAAAATCTAATATGAATAAAATACATTAAAATCCGTATTGGTACTTTGTCGTGAATCGTGATAATATTAATTCTGCAGCCGGTAAACACGACAATAATTTTTGTTTTCACGAATAAATCTTCCAAAATCGATTACATCTCGATGAAAAAGGACAAAAGATTTTTCCACGGTCTAGTATAAATAAACAATAGTGGGCAGGGATACAAATTATACCAAAGCACGTCCTTTTTATAAGAAAAAGGATCGAATCGAGACGGTCAAATCGTTTCAGGTCTGAAGTCTACGTATATATAATAAATAAGAGAATAGAGAAGAGATGAAATAAATAAATAAAAAAAATGAAAAGAAGTGTACTCAGACCACGCGAACCGTAACAAAACGGATGTCGTTTTATTTTGAAACAGGAGAAGCGTTTTTCCATTGTACCCAGGAGAAACGAGAGAGGGATTGCCAAAGTGGAATAAAAAAAAATAAAATATAAAAATAAATCTCGCGATATAATGGACAAAGAGTCAACGGGATGTGTTAATAACGGGAGTTAAGCCGGTTAATAAACACAAAAAAGAGGGTTCTTTTATTTTCGAACAGTTTAATTTTCCCCCTTGTCCCCACACTAGTTTTTACCGAACATTAAAAGAAACAAACACAAGTCAATGATAAAAAGTGTGTCACCGCGTACCTATGCCATTGGATAGGTATTATATTTAGATATCCAATTCCATAATAACATTATTACAATTTATTTAATTTAACACTAAATTATATGATACAAATAATTTGAATTATTAAAATTAAAATTAAAATAATTTTATATAGTACGAGTATTAATTATTGTTATAAGTTGAATGTCCTCATAAAGTATATTTATTTATAATTATAATTTTAGCGGACAAACTATTCTTCATAACGAATTTCATTATTAAATGTTTTTCTACCATACAGTCATTTAATTTTTACACATAAATGTCTGTTTTTTTATTGTGTATTTTTATTGTAACTTTAATCATTATTTTCACATTAGACCAAAACACATTTCCATACGGATGATCACCGATAATATAATCAACATGTATTTGGGAACAAAAATAATTCCTCTTTTATACAACGTTATATCTTTTACATTTAAAACATTGTAAATTCAATTACGAATGCACGGATGATGAAATATAAAATCATTATTATACACATTGCCTGAAATTCCGCTTTGTACACGCATACCTCATACGCAAATAATTTAATTATATAAACGATAACAATATGATTTATGAATTTAATGGGAAACTCACTGATACGAAATTTATTTGTATACGATCAATAAAAAAAAAAAAAATAGTATATTTATTAAATAATAACCTCAATGGTTGACTACCCAACATTTTCCATAAATATACGTTGAAGAGGAAAAATAATATTCTTACACCCTATTTTAATTTGTATATTTTTCACTGACCTAAATACCCAAACAATAAATAATGAACTTAAGTATCACTCGATGATTTGTAAGTATTGATATTATCTATAAAATAAAAACTACTATACCATTATTTGTATATAGTATATACATATATTATAAGTACTACAATAATAATAATTATCGTTTTATAACTAAATATTCCCCTGGATTCTATATTTCTGTAGTATTATACTAATACCATATTAATGATACTGTCTGGCTACAAATTTCTAATAAACATTGTGTTGTTCAATACTTAATCCTAAACAAATATAATAATAAATTTTGAATTTAAAACTACTACATTTGTAATCAACCGTTATATTATATACGACTATTGCTAGTATTTAGGTGTAACACTATAATCGTCGACGAATCGATTGCACGGGTTACTTTTTTTTTTTAATACATTTAACTTTAACGTCTGAATCATAAACGTTTACTGTCTAGAAGTGATATATTGTATATATTAAAACATTACATTAATAAAATTTAAAAAAAGAATTGAAATGACTGATTAAAAATGACTCCCAAAGTTTTCAATAGTATGACACACTTATTGAAAAATACAATTAATATGGCTCATATAGAAACCAGTGTACCTAACATTATTTTCTTTTCTGATTGGCATAGTGAATTTATTAGGCTTACTGTTATTTTAAAATTATATTGAATACATTTTATATTCTATATAGTTTATAGATTGTTAATATGTCAAACAATGAATAATAATTTGAACGGATAGAAATTAATGGTATAAAATAAATTATGTGTCTAAAAACCTGTACGAAGATGATATTTAAATATCTATTTCTATATTGAATTCGAAAGTTGAATTTATTATAAATTTTTGTTTTCGCAACAAACTTTCAAGTTTACTATTTTTTTTTGAGAAACTCCGGTCTTTTACTATTACATAAGAATAAAAGCCTTATAATATAATATAATATTTCCATAAAATACTCGAGTGTAACTAATGTTGTAAATTAAGTATCTACACTGGCAAGTACCACAATTTAGGTAGATATGAATGGTACCTAAGGTATGTGACGATCACAGTGGCGTTTAACCGTACGAATGTGTCTATGATCCTAACGTATAAGGCCAGCTGGCAGTGGTTGATGAAGAGCTCTGAGAACGAATGTTCCGAAAATTATCGTTATATTTTCATCCGTGTATAATAAGACGTTTCGTATATCGTATAGCGATCAGATAACCGGTCCAATTGTTTTGGTCACGATTCGATAAATGACCAAAACAGTTAACCTTTCGAATGGGTATAATGCACAATGATAGTAATAAAAAAAAAAAATACTCGAGAATACACTTTTGGAGTGGCCGAACCGGTTACGACGCACACCTTCGGGCACAGAAAAGAAATTCGGGTCAAAGGTTTGGCGCATTCACACACACGGCGGGGTCGAACCCTTATAATATTTTCGCGCCGCCTCGTTTAAAAAAGTTTTCATTGTCATTCATAATCCTCTTGCGTTCGTACACATCGGCTTTACAAAAAGAAGGCAGTCCCTGTAATATGTTAATATATCATTGGTCGTTTATTTTAAGTATTCTTGTCTTTTTTTCCTACTACGACCTACAATAACAGCATCCGAGTGTGTTGGAGTAGATATCAAAAGTGGTAGCAAAGAAAAATCGACGCTATAAATAAAAGATAAACATTCTCAGGTTTTGGCGAATAAAAAAATACGAAAGGTGTTTGTATTGTAGCAGCTCCGAGGGGTATATATATATATGTGTGTGTGTGTGTGTGTATTCCACAATCTAAGTAATGCATTTATTGATGGAGGATTACACGTCATTTGGCCGATGATAAATTAGATCAGTTATGTACGAGTTCAAAATTATGCGTTGTTCGACTGTGACTGTAATATTGTCATTGACAAAGTGTTATTATTATTACAGTTATGATTTGGGAACGAATGCGATACTTCTAACTAATTGCCGCTGATGAATTATCGGGAAAATACATTTTGATGAACACGTCACCGTAAACGTAACAATAATAATTATTCGAACTTTATTCCATTTCACACGGATATTGAACTATATACGTAAATTTTCATCCGTACTATGAAAAATAGCGATTAGTCAATGTTAAAATTATTTACAACATTAACCTAAAAGTGGGTAATTGATAAATTTCTGTTTGACACTGCGCGAACGTTTTGAAAATATTATAAAATTCTTAAAGTCGTCGCAGCTACTCGCAGTTCTTCGTTACACTTATATTTTCTGTGTCTTCGGGAGAAAACCCTAAAATCACTTTTATTTATTTATCCTAAAGATTTAGTTTTACTATTAACAAGTGTGTGAATACAGTAAACCATTATTCTATAAATCCTGCTTGGCTATAAGTTATAATCCATAATATACGCGATCCTCCGACCAAATTTTTCGAATGTGGGGTATAATAGAAGGAAATACTTTGACCGTGCGTTGAACACGAAAGATACACATTTGCTTAATTGAAAACGGTAAATCGTGTTCTTTAGTCCATATAATACGAGTATATAGCAGAATATTAATTAATATCACATAATCCTCTATCGCGTTTCATATTCGTTGTATAGTTTACCTGGATGTCGGAATTGTGAAAATTCGTTTAAATTTTAATCGGCTTATATCTGTACGATTATGATTTTAAATAAATATACAGTGTAAAAAGTGAGTATTATTAATTAGAAGTTTATACTAAAACCCGGTCGTTTTGAGATTAAATCCATAAAAGTGAGAATCAATATTTGAATGAAAGCAGTTTGCCAAACAAAATGATATCGAATCTACCAGCCTTTCCGTATTAAAATGTAATATAATACATAGCTTACTATTATCGTAATTCGCCAATAATTCGTACGAGATTAATATTTCACAATGCTGGTCGCGTGTTCTCCATCACACGCAATTTACAATATATTACGATGTACTACGCGTATTGTGTATAGAATGATTATTATCCAATTATTTATGATAAACAGAATTTCTTTGAAACAAAGGACTTCACAAATTTTTAATAAAATAATATATGCACGAGTGTTCAAAGAAGTTATAAATAAAACAATATTATTTCGCTTTAATTTCAATTTTAAGAATTCACTATACTATCATCTACTTGTATATACCTATATATATATATATTGGATGGCCCACTTACATATTTTATTTTCATCATATTTTCACCAATTTAAATGAATATATTATTATTTAGTCAGAACATTTAATTCAAAACATAAACATTTATTTAGTATACCTATTTTAAGCACTTGTGACCTTTTTCATTTTTTGTTTGAGAACTTTCACCGTTTTAAATGTTTTCAAAACTTAAACACGTAAACATAATTTTATTTTTTATTTTTTATTTTTAGATTATATTCGGTGCATGTTTATAATATCAAAGAATTTACGTTTAAATTAAAATGAAAGCATATTTTTAACTTTAAAAAGCTGCTTTACCGCATTGTATTCTTAACCGTCGACTACAAGAATTACATTTTTTTATACGATTTTAGTTTATTCGCAAAGGAAAATATTATTATATTTACTAATAATATACGAGTAGAAACCTGTAAATAATGTAATATATGTATTTCATTTATAAATTAAAAATAATTAATAGTTTTACTATTTTTTAATTTGAAAATTCGAGTACGAATAAAAAGGGAAAAATGTACATTTTATTTTATTATTATGCATAGTTAAAGTTAAAATAATAATATGAATTGAATTGATCTTCAGTTATCATGACGTATTTATGAAATTTAATTTATAAAAATTTAATTTGTTATGTTATGTATTTATGTAAATATTGTATAAAAAAAAAAATTATACGATTTTATTACCGTTTTGTATAAAGATATTATTTAAAGGGATTAAAGATGAATAGATTAGTTCGCGGCACAAACTGGACTGGAGAGAATAGAAATATTAATATAAGATTATACTTTTCTCGAAACGAAAAATTCGATTTTTATAATAATAATATTTTATATCGCGTTGTTATTGTTGTGATTTTCCCGAATGATTCTTCGAAATAATAATCTGCGTCTTGATATATAGTTTCCCTATATAACGCCCATATTTTCCCGGCGGCTTATTTTTTTATTTTTACATAATACACGCTAGTTGTAATAAGATTTTGATTTTCGTTATTATATGTACTTATATATTCGTATATAGTCTGCGTATCGGAAGTTTCTATATTCCCGACTTAAGCACACAGCTGAATAATGGGCCCCATCCCCGTCGGATCACCTTAAAGATATAATAGTTTCTTCTCACACACCCACACACTCGCTCCGACCGCGATTCCGCACTGTTGCCAATGGAATCTTGTTACAAGACGGTCGTAAAATAAAATTTACAATATTTATGCGTTTCGAAGACGATACGATTTAGATATCCGTGAAATTTATAACGTGTCTTTAGGACTAATAAAAACCAAAAAAAAAACAAAAATAAAATAAAATTTTGGCAAATCGTTGTATACTATGTTATATTATTATAGATTTGCGGTTAAACGAAATATAATAATAATAATAATAATAATAATAATAATAATAATAACATAATATAGTGACGATCGAGTGGGCGTGGTCGCAACTATCTCTATAATAATATTTTAAGAAATACACGGGGAGCGAATAATAAAATAACGTTATAACGTTCCACCTACTATAGGTATGTAAAATAATAACCCTTTAAGACCGATTTCTTTTGATAGATGAAACGCACCCCCGAATTGTTATAGTTATCATCGTCCCCCCCGCCACGCCACGCGATAGGAGTAGGCCGAGGGTGTATTTTTCGCGTGGGCGTCATCTTACGTTTAATTCTTATCGTCCATGGACATTATAACACGTTACGAGGTGGGGGCGAGCAAATTGAATAATTTTTTTATACCAAGTTGACCGACAAATTCGTATATACACGATAGTTCAGTTTTGAGCATGGACCAGTGGATAACGTATCAATATCCCGACGGGTACAGTTATTATACGAATAACAATTGCGATTACAATAATTATTACAGTTACAATAATAATTATAACGATCGTACTTACAACGATAACCATGCAGACTACCAACGGGTTGCCGAGGTAAAAAAATCAAAAAAAAAAAAATCGCAATCAGTAATGTTTATTTTAGTCTATACTACACACAATATTCTAGTTTTTCGTAGTTCAATGACGCCTATTATATTATATAATATATTTGTGTATATTATGTTTATACCATTATTATACTATAAATGTTATAATAATAACACTTAGTAATTAGTATACGTTATTAGAACGTGATAATTAATAATAATTATATCGCTTTAGTTTTAAGATTTAGATTTTTTTTTTTTTTTTTGTTATTGTAAAATTATTGTACAATTGTTATTATCATTGTTGTTGTTATTATTATGAAACAATAAAAATTATATTATTTAGATTATTACCATACGCTGTATACGCAATTATTATTATTATTTCGTGCTTTTATTTTTATTACTCCCGACGTATACCAATATTATATTACGCTTTAACGATTATCGTTGCATTATAAATATGTTTTAATTTACGTTTTAATTGGACGTATTAATTTTACGAAATAAAAAAAAAAATATATACATTATATACAATGTGGCCCAGCGCACGTTCACCACCACTAACTATTATAGTTGATAATATTTTACTCGCTCGCTACATTATTGGTTTTTGTTTTTCGCCTGTATAATTATTATTACCATAATACGGCTATAACGGCGTATATATTGCATAATCACGTTTCGTTTATTATTACATTTTCGTCCGCAATATCCAATATAATGTGCTTATTTTTATTGCCAATCTCCGAAATTACCGTCGAAATATGATACGCGTATAAAAAAAATATGCGAGATATCGATTGTTGTTATTATTAGCTTCCAACATAAAATAATTATAATTAATCGAGTAGCGTGATATTAATAATTTAAAACGCGCCTACTATTTCGTATTTTTATACTAAAATAGCTTCAGCGTCATTTCTACGATTGTGACGATGATGCTATTATGCTAAACTATAAACGTCAACCAGAGATAATTTTATAGTTAAAACGATCGTTGAACGAAATAAAAAAAAAACCCCCCTCGTGTAGGCATTTATCTCTTAAAAATTGTATACACGTTTTATGAATTTAAATTACAAAAAACAACGAAAATTAAATTTGTTTTTTTTTATCAACGGACAGAATGTTTTCACGCGAGTTAGACTCGTTAGGTCGGGTAATTTGTGTTTTTTTGTTTGTTTGTTTTTGTTTTTTTTTTTTTTTTTTTTTTTTTACTCCAATAATTTTATACGATTCCTCGTCGAAAAATATTTAAAACCTGTTTAAACATTCCGTAAATTAACAAAATCCGATTCTCTATAGTAAAAATATATAAAAAACTAGATTACGCAATAAAAATATCGAATTTTATTTTACATAAATTTTAATCGAAACGATTAAATCGTTACGTGTTCTAAAATAATAATATAAACGTATTATTTAACTTTATTAGCTTGAATATTTTTATATTGTATCGTATAGTTCTTGAACATTTTCTATAGTTTAATATGTTTCCTCTGTATTCCACAACAGAACTCCCTTACTTACCTAACCAATCTTGTCTTTTAAAATTATCAATAATTAAGAAATAAAACGTATTATATTTTATCGATATTATTATAACGTCATAAATAAAAATTTTTATATCGATTAACTTCAAATTGACTTTTCATATTTTAATTTTATGTAAACATGAAAAATGTAGGTGAGAGCGTATTTTAAAATCTTTAACCGTAGCACACAATACAGCGTTACATGCGCATATTATACGAATTTTAAAACGCAAAGCGCATAAAATAAATACACAAAAATAATAACAGTTTTAATATTTATATTGTCGAGAGTACGTCTAAGTTATCGTAACCGAATTAACCATTAAAATGTTTCTAAAATAAAACACTCGAACCACCCGAGAGAAAACATTCGAAACGTGTCGTTAAGTACTTTTGCAGGTTTTCGTGTCGTTTCTACATTTGCGTGTGCTAAGGGTCGTTTCATTATTTTACCTCATGTCCCGTAATAATAATAATAATAATAATAATAATATTATTATTATTATTATTATTATTATTATTATTATTATTATTATTATTATTATTATTATTTGGGAAACCCTTCGCCCATTCGCAGGAAATCCACATTTATACGCGCGTTGTGCTTATAGAGAGCGCTTTTTGCCGGGGCGACTATTGAATTAAAACCTCGCGCTCATTGTCGTCGAAATCCAATTAGTCGCACCTCTAACGACAAACGGCAGGAGGGACTGTTTTTTCGACGGGCTTTCAGAATAATAATTTAATTTCGATTTAAACGGGGGACATTATAATATATTCGTTCGGAGAGGACTTTTCTCAGTTAAACTCATACCGAACGGTTTTATGACTATAAACGTCCCCGTTAACATTTTACCATATATAGTCGATAGACTATGGCAGACAGGTAGGTGTATAGACACGCGGTAACGGTAGAAATACGAAGGACAATGATTGAAAAAATAAAAAAAAATGGTATTTCTACTGTTTCTTTTCTGGGTTCCTCCTCCTCTTCCCATACGTTCGGTGAGCTTCGAATAAATATTATATATATAGTTTGTGCGAAATAATGACACGTTCTTTTTCATTCAATAACGTTTCAGCCGCCATGAAAAAATGAACAAGTGTTTTTTTTTTTTTTTTTTTATATATATACAAATCGCAAGAGGTGTGAAAATAATTACTATACGTTTTACGAGCATTTCATTATAATAAATACGTACGCGAAAATCGAAATAATAAAAGGCGAATTCTCCCCGTTCTTCTCTGCGTTTCATCGCGTTAACTTTTTCAATTACTTTTTATTAAATTATAATAACCGTTTATATTATGCCTTATAAATATATATTCGAAATAAAACTCACTGTGAAAGTGCGATTTGTAACAAAATATATATAAAAAGACCAGATTTTTTTTTTATAAACGTAGAATATTTTGCTGAAGATATTATCTTTTCACGGAACGTATTACATTTCGGCAAAGATTCCAACTAATATGGTTATGTCATCTTGAATATTATTACCGGAATAACTTGAATTTCATATTGTTATTTATTATCTGTTCAATTATTATATCTAATATTATTTTTGTAGAAATAATAAAAAATATATTACGCCTACACATAATAAAAAATATTATTCAATTCATTTTAAATGTGTCCTAATTATTAATTATTCGTTAAAATTATACTTCAATAATATTATTATTGCGTAAAAGTCGAACTAAAAAGACATTTCAATAAAATATAATATAAAATCTAAATAAAATAACGATTATTAATTCCTAGCCTTACCTATATATTATATGATTCAAAATTAAGGGTTCTCACGTACGTATTTATATTTGTCCACTTAATTACAACAATTTTCTTCTTTTTTAATAAAAAATATTTATTTATATTATATTATATGGTTTTTTTTCGTGCTTTTATATTTATTAATTATATTTTTATTTCAGACCTCAAATGGCACTACAGACCTCGCAAACAACAAACAACAGCATCCACAACCCACCACCGTTGCAGTCCAGCCTAAGCCTGAACAGAAGCCCGTTGAGTGTAACCTATGCCATCGAAAATTCAAAAACGTACCAGCTCTTAATGGACACATGAGGTTGCATGGAGGATACTTCAAAAAGGTTAGAAATTGTATTCGAGTACACAAACGTTTATTTGGTTAAGCATTTTACTTATTGAGCACAATATGTACTCAAACGTCTCAAACAGATTGTATCGATTTTAAATACAAACACATTTCATATAAAAACGCAAAAATAAAATAGAACTGCATTAAAATATAAATATTTTTTTGACAAATACATTAATTGACGTCTTTTTTTATAAATAATAATAATAATAATATTGTAAATTGAAAATTTCATTTAAAGTAATGCACAGTTACTTTTTAAAATATATGTTTACCAATAATATGTATGATAATGATATTATAATATTATGAATTACAAAATATTCATAGTTTAGCATGTTATACAATTTACAATACCTACTAAAATTTAATGATTATCCATCAATGATACCTTTGTTTCTTGTTATTCTTTTATCCCCTCAAAAAATCACTGGTACTTTAAAGTTTACCTTTACTAATTACATGGGCGATCTTACAATTATTTTTTAGGGGGGTTTGTAATGAATTTTTGCCGACATTCAAGAGAAATTTAAAAAAGACTGAATTAAAAATGAGAATTTGAGTAAAATGCCGAGCAGAAAAATGCCGCTTGCCTATATTGGGGGGGGGGGTGTCTATCCCCCCACACCCCCCCTTAAGATCGCCCCTGACTAATTAATAAACAATAAATATATTAACTAATAATCTCCAATAACTCGAAAATCCCGTTACGTTTGATAAAACGTGAGTTCAATCACAAACAAGAGAGAGGGGTATAGAACTGATAGAAGCCATGCGTAAATTTAAATCAAATTTTTCATTTAAAAGGCTTCACACTTTCCTGGATTTAGTTCAAATGTAACATGGGCGGTGGGATGTCAGTGTTATCCGATGTTCAAAGAAATAGACAATGACAAAGAGCTCTATGATAACGTTTCCAAAAGAGATTATCGATGATGACTTCAAAAGAATTATTTTTACGATGATATATTTATATATATATATATATTTAAATATCGAACAAAGTTTGATAGAGTATGACACAGAGTAAACAAAGTCTCGAGTATTTTGGTACGATTTTAATCATTAACTATAGTAGTAATATACTAATATTAACAACTAAAAAGCAGAGAGATAATATTGTACTGTTGTTATAATATTATAGTATTCTCAAATAATGATTAACAGCCATTGAAATACGCTATTCGCGGAATAAACTTTGTAATCAAATATAAATTACTCGCATCATTCATATAAATTTAGATCACAAACGGGTTTAATACTATAGAGACGTATTAATAATTATTATTATATTTACATGTCAACCAGATTATATACTATTAGTATTTCGCGTCCAATTCACTAATTAAAAAATTATGCCATCCAAAATAATATTACGATTCGTCAGAATTGATATACTATATAATGCAGGGTAGATAGTTACATGTAGTTTCCAATATTATGTAGGGTAGGTACAAATAAATTGTCTCTAAAATACGAGTATTTACAATTTTCTTCCAGAGTACAATAATGTACAACTCGGTATATCCTCGCGGAATTAATTAATAATATATCGGTTCGAATTATTGGTTTTCGTCTGTTATTAAATCGTGTTTAACATCGACCACGGTACAACACTATATATTATTATCACAAACGATCCTGTTTACTTCACACAAATCCTGCCTGTATACGGTAAACGTACACTGCGGCGTCACGTGCCCCAGGTCCATACCCATCCCACACATTTTCCAATATATCCCCTTAAGGAAACACAACACAGAGGTTTCCTGCGGAGAAACGTAACGAGTAACAGAAAACCAATTTGAATATTTTCCACCCGCGGCCGGAAATGTTTTACAAAGAAACGGATATTTACATTGAACACTCAATCAAACTTTCGTATTTACACTAACGTACACGACGACGAACAAATCACTTTGTGTTTACGAACGTCGACGTTTCTTAGGTTTTCGAGGAAAATAACCTTTTTTCTCCTTTGATCTTGTTTCAGACTGCGTACTGCATTAAAAACGGGAGTTTTTCATTCATTTTTTTTTTTTTATTATTATTATTATTTTCATTTTTTCTCTCTCATGACAATTATTCACCTCTGAGGCAGACGGTTTTATTTAATAAATTATGTCGTAGCTATAAGGACTAAAAAGAAGATATTGCCGTCATATTATTTGTATATATATATGTATTTTTTTTTTCATTTCATTAAATTAGAAAAATACGTTCAGAAAAAAAAAAGTTACCAACTGCAATAAGAAAATAAATGTATGTTATATTTTTTTAAATTAAATTACAAAATAAAATGATGTTTACTATTTTACAGACATTATTTTTATTTTATTTTTTTCGGAAAAAAATTAAATAAATACAGTGAGATTGCTATCGTTTTTAATTTCGTAATGTGTTCTCAAGACGCCGAGGGTCATACTTATTTCTTCGAAATATTTTATTTTTTATTTCTTATCATATTATATATGTATATAACGTCTAAATGAATTCATTTTTACCAACACTCGTATAATTTTTATAAATGTCATGTTTTAACAAATAATAATTTTATTTGTTCAATTTTAATCACAATTCAAACGAAAATCGTAACAACAAAAATTGAAAACAAATATTCAACCCCAATGTCCAGAATATTTATTAGATTGTCGCCATTCGTATATATTTTAATGTTATAGTCTATCTCTATTTTCCCTATTAAAAAATTATGATAAAATATAAAATATTACAATTTTTTTTTTTTTTTTTTTTTTTTTTTTTTTTACTGTTCACTACCGAAACGGTTTTAAAAAAGTAACAACAATAAAAGGTATAATTTTTATAAACGAATTGAAGACATATTTCAAACACTCCGAACCACTTTAAACTTAAACGTTGTTATACATTACAAATTATACTTTGTTCATTAATTCGGTCCTCAAGTCATTTACGAACGATTTATATTACTTGCTATTAAGCTTTTTTAGTAATTTACCAATGTTTTATTTGTTATACAGTAATTTTCACTTGCAGTTTGTGGGCGATGTTTAAAAAATTTACGAGTTGGAAATTAAAACCAATTTTCGAACTTTGTGATCAATAGGATTCGTTTATAACTTATTGTATGTTGTTGTGTATAAGACACAATAAGAAATATACAGAAAAAAAAAATGCATATTTTATTAGAGAACGTAAAAAATGAGACTTTACTGTTAATTTGCGTAATTTAAGCGTGCTGCAATTAAAAATTTTAACTGCTCTTTCGGTCAAAGTTTTAATTATTCCCATTTTAACAAAAAAAATATACTAAAGTTGAATATTACAACATAGGCATAAGAAAATATATGAATTCGTAAATTATTTAAGATAATGTTTAATTCATTTAATAGGTATATTAATAATAGTAAAGTGTATTTGAATAATTTAATGATTTTTAATTGCTATAAAATAATTTTCTATTTATTACAGATACATACGTACAGATAGATCTTAATTTTTATTCGATTTAACAATCGTAATAAATTATTAACTATATTTCAATTTTTTTTTTTTTTTTTAATAATCGTTAATTTTATTAAAATATAAAAATAATAATAATAACTATAGATACTAATTTTATATATTAAAAAGACGATAAAATAAAAAAAATAGGCTTTTTAACTAAAATAAAGAAAACCGCAAATATTATAAATATTATATCTAAGTATTATTTAAATAAAATGCAAGCATATTTTGAAATTAAAACTTGTAACCAGAGAATAAAATAAACTTCATCTACTAAGTTTTTTTTAATTGAAGACGTACAAGAGTTAAAAATTACGTGACGGCTACTTTGCATAGTTTAATGTATAAATTAAAAATTTATCTACCGTTAACATAATGCGTATATTATCAATCTTAATCAAAATCTGATTTTATACTTTTAATTTTCAAAAAGAAAAAAAAACTCCCAAAATATTTAACAGACATGATAGTAGAATAAATTATGAAAAATATGAAAAATGGAATAATATTCCATATATGTATTATACGGTTATTTATGGAAAATTGAACGTTTGTCAATTGAAAAATAAGGTGTTCAATATTATTATTATTATTATTGTCAGTCATTATATTATTATTTAGTGGTGGCAAATAGTCCATTGAAGCCGTATCGATATTTTCTCTAAACCCTCCAAATCTGCATATGCCATTCTATCAAACACACCCCAAAAACAAATCATTATTTAATCCCGACAGACCGCCATGTTATACAAGTGTGCGTGCGTGAGTATTTGTATAGGGGAACACATATATAGTTTAATATCTGCTGGCCTTTTCCTCCCTAATATTAATTACAGAAATTCCCCACGCTTCTCACCCGCTGGCCGGCCTCGTATCGGCAAGAACTACTAAAATGTTTTGCCATTATTTCGCCTCTCTCCCCGTGTCCCCCCGGTCCAGTCCACTGATTTATCGTGTTGATTACTACGTGTCGGGGGGTTAGAGCGGATGCAAAAACCGCAATGAACTATTTCGATCTCCAAAAAGGTGTTCGGTGGTACGGCGGCGGGTAGAAGAACCCGAGAAAAACCTCGTTGGGTTTTCCAAGGGTACGCCGAAATTATTTCCATTCCACAAGAAAACATACCCAGTCTACTATTATAATATATAATATATATGTATATATTATTCACACGAGTACAATATGCGATTAATATCGGGATAAAAGAAAGAGAGAGAGAGAAAGAGGCAGAGAGAGAGAGAGAGAGAAATAATGTAAAATAAAAAATATCCACGAATTTGATTATATTTTATTATAGATTTGCATTTAAAAATAATAATTAATCGACTATTATATACATTTGTATATGTATAAACAGATAAAATAAATGATAACCTTTTTTTTCATATTATAATAAAATGTCATACTATTTAATAACAAATTTTCAATTTACAAAAATTATATGGAACAACGAACAAAAGTAATTATTGTTAATTATCTCTCTTTTAACTGACCAATTTCAAAAATTAATATTTAATTACAGAAAAATAGCTCTCATTATCATCTCTCTGCAAATTAATTTTATGATAATATTGTTTACTGATCAAAACCCATTTTTTATCACCCCAGGGGTTTAAACTCTCTGAATAACATTATTAAGCGTTAAAAAATATCAAATTAAGTTTTTAAAAAATGCATGAAAAATAACAATCATAAAAGCTGAATCGTGTGGTTTTTGACGTTCGGAGTTTTTTCATATTTATTGTTCGGTCTCGCATTATCAAATACCACCAGATTCCTCCCTACCTCCTCTTGTTTTTTCAACACTCTCCTCTCTCTCTCTCTCTCTCTCTCTCTCTCTTTCTCTTTTAATATTCCTTGTTTTCTCCCCATTCATGTTACAAACGGATACAGAAAATCCTAGAGAATTTCATTGGCATTCTCCACTGTTCAAAATAAACCATAAATTTAAAAATAAATCACGTGAAAGGGATTTAAGCAAATTCAATTCAAAAACGAAATATTTTCATTACATTTTTAACCTATTTTTAGGAAACTGATTCAAAAAAATGGGAGAAAAAAGAGGCTTCGGGTCCTCCACTACAAACAGCTAGCATGAGTGTCAGGGCTTTGATTGAAGAAAAAATAATACAAAAAAGGACCACAAAACCAATAACTACAACTCAAAATGGACCGACATATTCAGGTGAATAAATAAGCATTAATTTGAATATCATAATTAAATATATATGTGTATATTATTTATTACATTTTGAGTAATACTAGAAAATAAATGTAAACTTATTATTAATTTATAAATTACAATAATATTTATTGTAATATTATTCAAAATATTATACTTTTATGCATCACCTGTTTTTAGTTAATTTATTAAAATATTAATTTACAATTTGTAAAACTACCTAGTTAATAACCATGAATGAGTTTTGTAAAAAATTTAATAAGAATTCATTTTAACATTCAATTATAAAATTGACTCGAGTATCTAACTACTCGTAGAATCAATTATAAAGTAAAATAAACTCCTTAATACTTTTAAAAATATATATTATTTAATTCTAATCAAGAAAGTATATTATATTATGTGTTTTCTATGCAAACATAAAAATACACATTTCCAATGCTCTATTTTTCTTTCGACACGCTAATTTACTTTTCAAAATAAAATAATTTACATTCTTCCATTTACTCTGAATTAGCTATACTAGAATTAAATTATTATTTAATAGTACCTATTTTTATATTCATTGAAAATCCATTTAATTTGTCTAGATTTCTTTATATAATAAAAGTGTAAATATTAATCTAGTTATTAACAATTTATCTATAAATATTTCATCGTTAGTTCATGTGACCCATACATTTACTAGTTATCGATTAAATTATGAAAATATCTAAAATTATTTAAGCAATAACTTAAAAGTGTTTTAAACCGATTTAGGTAAAATATCAATGAGTTATTGAAAGCTATTGAAAACAAATAAAAATATGTATAATTTTTCTAATATGTCGAAATTAAATAAATTATCTAACTCTACTCGTGTCTATTTATCCAGGCTTAAACCGAGATAAAGAAACGGTGGTACAGCAAGTGGTGAGCAGGAGTACGGCCGTCCACGCAGTAATGACCACCAGCGGTACATCATTCGCAGTGCCAGCGGTTCCCACCACGGCGGTGGACACGACCACGGTAGGCTCGGCCGACTCTACCGCGGTAGTATATACGGACATAATACTTAAGAAGACCGGAGTTAAAAGAGCGTGCTCGGACCCTGGATACCAATTCAATCACAGGTAATATGATATAACATGATTTCGGTTTCGCGACGTGGTGGATTAATTTAACAACAAATCTGTGCACAAAAGTTCTCGAGACAACAACAGGAAAAACGAATCAAGAAAATCCCACTAACTCTCGGGGCTTTCGGACTTTTATCCTAGTATTTTCTCAAATTGAATACGACGGTGTTTCTCGACGTCTTAAGGAATGAGCAAATTGGTAATGTCGGGGAACGATTGTCGCTTTAAAATAAGGCGTTTCGAATTCCACGAATCCCTTGGATTGGGAAGCCTCCGGCTTAACTATTTACTACGTCGAAGTATATCCTTTCATGCATAATTGACAAGACCTTGTCCGACATGCCAATAAAAACTCTTTTCTGTAGGAAAGTTTTATTTTCAAAGTATATGAAAAAAACTTATTCTTTTGATATTTTTTTTGCAAAGTACGCATCACATAAAAACTAAAAATGATGACCAACCAATTTTTTTTTTTTTAATTTATCTCATTATCAGTTAGATAAAAAATATTTTAATTAAAATTTTTGTTAATATTTCATAACGTTATTAATTTATTATGTCTAATATTTATGTTATAAACTGAATAGCAATGAATTGAATAATTGTGTGATATTTACCTATTATACAATATAGTCAACTAGATCAAGATTAAATTTAAGGGGGGCCATAACTCTATAGGATCCACAAAAAATGTAAACGCCACCGTAGTTTAAATTTAAATATACCAATAAAGCGCAATATATATTTATTATTTGGCCACACAGAGACCAAATATATTATTCAATAGAAATTAATTTTTTAATAATTTAATATTACTTTTTTGAAAATATTCTTTGTAAATTCGTGGAACACTAAAATTATTCAATTTATTAATAAAATAATAATTTTCAAATATTTCACAATCAATTTGAATTCGTAAAAATAACGATAAAAATACGTAGGTATATCGTAGGCGTTTTAAAAAAAAATTAAAACTTTGCCAAATGATAATCTATAGATTGAAAAAAATCTAATTTATGTTATCCTAGAAATTATAATCCTTTGATAAAGTTTCAAATATATTCTTAGTATTATACGAGAGTGAAATTTTACTAAATTCTCTTTCGCGAAATATATTACAGAAACGAATCTCCAATATCGTTTATCTTGTACACGAACAGCGTATTATATTCCCAAAAGATTAATATGATTCATTTATAAGTTATTGTAACGTAAATGACTATCGTTATACAGTTTAAACGTATTTGATGTTTTTTTTTCTGACGAGAATAATATTAAAAAATATCAAACTGTTCGGTTTTACGCCTTTTACCCCGAACGGTAATTTCTAAACTCTAATTATTATGCCTATATCGGTCTCATCATATACCTACTTATTAAAAGTCATCTAATACGCCAGATAGAATACGTCAGCCCTGGACCGACCGTCCTCGACGGCGGCAAGTCTCGGGGACTCGACTATATAGTGAACGCTTGCGCGCGCGTGTCGATTCAAAATGCCATCCATTAATCATTGGCCCGTAATGGGATTTCGTTGCAGCAGCACCAGCCCGCAAATAGATATTAATTACGCCGGTTCTCCTTACACACTGAATCACGGGAACGGTACCGGGGCCGCCGAAAAGGAAACCGATAACCGAGGCTATTATTCGCCAGGACTCAACGACGATATATTTCCTAACGTACAAGCCGACACTATGCTTTTACAGGCCGTCGACTCCGTGCAACTGGCCAATACGATACAGGTAAAATGGACGGTATACGGTAAACATATACCTATAATATATAGGTATACATTTATATATGGTATATAGAAAAATCGTATTTATCTCGGACAGCAGCAATTTTCAGGACAAATAAATCAATTAAAAGAGACCAGGGTGGGGGTCCATAAACAAAAACAAAAACCGAAGGACGCGAGAGATTAAAACATGTATATAATAGGTATATATATACATTATTATCTCGGTTTTTGTCCATTTACGTTCCTTAATATTATACCGTGGTTATACCACTACAGAACCGAGGCGCGTGCAAAACTTTCTTTTCTTTTTTTCTTGTAATAATTCAGTAAAGTCAATACAATACTATATAACTAATTATAATATATAGATTAGAAAAGTATTTTTTTTTTTATTTCATATAAATTAAAATATAACCCGTATCCGTGGGGACATTATAAGTCTCTCGTTTCGGTATAGTTAAATTTTAACCAAATTATAGTTATAATATTCATAATCAACAAATAAAGCACTAATCGAGACGAGGGAGAGTAATATAATATTAATATAATAGTCGGTATTTACTCGACTATATTCTCCATAGTCAAACGTAAACGGTATAATACCTACCTATTATTATACAATGCAATGTGTTGATTATTTTGAACGGGCTGTCGATTAATCAAAAAACTCCGGAAACGCCGTCTGCATTAATCATCAAAACATCAACGAGCTTTTATCGGTACACAAACCCCTTTTAAAATTAGCTTTTCCCCGAGGTATACATCGGGTCTACATGGACTAGGTGTAGACGAGTAGATTTCCAGTAACATTATTGTTATTTAACCGGTGGCGTTAATCGGCCTTTGCTCTTCGGTTCAGCACACACAGACAATACACCGAAAATTGATCAATCCCTAAAAAAAAAAAAAAAAATGAGAAAAATTCGTTCAAACAGGTCACGCCCCTTTTTTTCCTTGAGTTAACATTGAATAATATTTTCAATTACGACAACCTAATTTAAAGCTGAAAGATGGTAATTCCAATGAACGTTCCCAATTTAATTATTTATGCAGGAACATTATTACAATATTAATGTATATATATACAATACACATTATAGATAGGTATAGAATATTAATTATATTTAAAATAAATTATGTATATTTTTTTTTTATTCGATATTCATATAAAATCAATTTGAATATTAATTATTATTATTATATTAACGTATACATTTTGGACTAATCGAAATCAATTATTTTAATAATCTTTTATTGTCAATCGAAACGAATAATAATATTAATTTTTTTTTTTTTTTTTTTTTAATTATGGAAGTTTGAACAAATTCAGTTGGTAGGTTAAAAAACTTTCCGTATATAACGATCGTTTCCTTCTTTTTCTTTCGCCCGAGCTCGTTAGTAATAAATAAACGAGATTTCTTCTACTTTAAACCGTGTATACTGTATATACATAAATAATTGTAAAAGTTTAAATGAGTATAAATAATATATATTCGTATATATACATATGATAAAGTATAAAATGAACTTTGCATTTGATAGTCGATTCTATTGGTCTAAAAACTAAAGTAAACTGCTGGGTTGAAATTCTACATATAAATAACATACTCGGTGTATTAAATACATACGGGAAATCCATTTAGATTGATGTCCTATGTATATATATATATAATATATTATATATACATCCTATCTCCTCGTATTTGCTTTTGATTCAATTTGTGATGTGAATGGACACAAAATGGTCAAGGGCTCTTTTGAAAAATGAATTCCAGTTACTGATATACGGATATAAATCCTATTTTGAAATGGACGACGCATATATTGCAGACTATACAAATACGCAATTTATAAAATAACTCTAAAGACTAATCAGTTAAAAAAAAATTGACAAAAATGTATTTTATATAATAAATACTCATTAAATAATATATTTATTTGTTTAACAGGCAACAGACATGCAAGATATGTCATGTTTAGATGATTATGACGGTATGACCGATCTTCAAAACAGTGAAGATTTCCAAGCTGTATTAAACTCTCCTCTATCGGCTAGTTTAGCTGATCTAGCATACAGTTCAGGACAGCCCATGTTTACAGATTTAGGTAGATCACCTCTTCCGTCACCGAGTTTTACATACCCCACACCACCAGCTAGTCAAGAAGGCCAATCTCCTTCATTGAATTTTCATTCAGTTATGTCAAACGGACACCTTGGAGACTTTTTTTACTCATCTGATATGTCAAGTTCCGAAGCTGTTGAAGCAGCTTTAAGTGAAGTATTGCCAAATTTCGAGTCATCTACAGATTCACCGCTATCAGCAAATACGCCTGTTTCATCACCGATGTCAATACAAAATTCATCCGCTGCACCGTCACCATTACCTAACCATCATCAACACACATTACAGGTAAAATACAAATTACAAATATTTAATAATAATACTCGTGCCCAAAATTATTTTAAAACATAATATTAATTGACTTAAACATAACTTAGGTAATGATGCCAAATTCAGAAGACCCATTATTATCTAGTAGTCCAAAAGAATTTAGGAAGAAATATGATTTCCAGACATGTCGCTTATATGGTGTTAATGGAACAATGGCACAAGTAATAGATGGAAGTCAATTTCTAATCGACAAAAATGGAGATTTAAAATTAGTCCAAGCTAGTTACCAAAATCCAGGAACCATGTTCGTGCAAACAGAAGCTCAGCTGATTGAAAAACAAATACCAATTTTAAAACAACAAAAACCAGACAATAACCAAAACATTGAAGATATAGATGATATTTTCTTTAATCCTTCAAGGTAAAAATAAAAACAAAATAAATTATTTACTTGTGTATATATATATAATATAATGTATTGTTTATTAACATCGCGTATTTTTAGTATTACTTCAAATACTACCAATCGAATAAATAGAAAACGTGGTTTTGGAGAAACAACAACATACAAATCGTTTCGATCTAGATTACGTTGCCACAGACTTGGAATGTTAAATGAACCAACTTTACAATATACTCCTAAACCATTGTTAAGTCCTTCTAGAAATGGAAGAGGTCTGTATTGGCAAGCAGTAACTTCATGGCCAAGCTCTTCAACTGTTAAAGGTAATTTTAAATTATAAACATTTGTTTATCTAATTTTAATTGTCAATATTTTAATTTTTCAGAAGTAATTGTTGAGGATTGTGTTGGACTAGATTCACCGCCAGAATGTGATATAGTACCACATATAAATCTTGGTTCAAATTTTCAAGCTGTAATACCACCAGTAAACAAAACTAGACATATTCGAGAGCCGTCTAGTGATTATTTGTTATGGGACCCTTGTATTACAAATACAGTTTCTGATAGAGAAGGTAAATTAAATCTTATTAGAGTTAATATTTGTATAAGAATGATTAATTTTAAATCAAACATTCTAGTTGAAATGTACATGGACTTTGCTTGCTGTGCTGCAGTACCCGGTGGTGGTAGAAATAAAGAATATGCTTTGCACTTACTACATCTTTGTAAAGGAAACGTTCAAGTATGTCAACAAATTAATGATAGAAGTATATATATATTATTATTAATTATTTTATTTTTTAGGAAGCAATGCTAAAATTAATGCAACCAACACCGTATCTTCCACAAGGACATCCTTTAATGAAGTTTGAATACACAGAATCAGATCATTGGACTCCAAATGAAGTATCTACGTTTCACAAAGCTATATTTAAATATGATAAAGATTTTGCATTTATATCAAAAGAGGTAAATTTTGTATTTCTAATTAAATAACTTAATTAGGTACTTATATATTTATAATGTATTTATACGTAAATAACTTTTTTAGTTGGGTACGAAAACTCTAAAACAATGCATACAGTTTTATTATCTGTGGAAAAAAGTTTGCCCGGAAGATTACAAACAGTTTCAATTCCAAAGACGAAAGTCTAGGAACGAAGATACAATGGTCAATACGAAATTAGACATTCCTGTAAGCACAATTGTTTATATATTTAAGTAATAATATATGAAATAGGAATTTCTTTATTCCTTTCTTAGTTAACACATTCAATTATTCAAATTCTTGTGTTAAAGTATTTTTTCGTTTTTTTCTTTTTTATTATTTTGCCTTCCTCTAGGCTAATGACCTTGAGGTCACCACCAGTTCGAAGGACCAACAAACTTTCGTTTGCGAATTCTCAGACTGTTTGTCGGTGAGTGGGATCCTTTCTCTCTCCTCATTTTTATCCCTATATAATTTTAACATAATAAAATAATAATAAAAATCTATTAATATTATGATGTTCGTTTTCAGACATTTACTAACAAAATAGGACTATCAGCCCATATGAGACTTCATACTAACGGAGCCCCAGATCGAAGGCAAACACCAACACCAACACAGATTGATCCTAATTATGAAGAATTCCCTTGCAAAATTTGCGGAAAGTGCGTGATTTCAATTTTTTATTTACTTGTATCCAAAATGTAATCCAACATTTTTAATTTTAGAATATTTAACAAAGTAAAAAGTCGAAGTGCTCATATGAAATCACATAGACCTCCCGACGCAGAACCTAAGAAACCAAAATTGGATCAGACCGTCGATTATGGTCAAATGATGCAACTCAAAACTGTGGCAACGCCAATTCAATTGCACAGACATTGTTAAATTAATGTAAAATCACATTTGAAATGAAGCTCAAAAATAAATAGAGCTCGTACAATCAATAAAAATCCATATTCAGGGTTTTTGCTCTTAATATGTCCAAGCAATATATATATATATATATATATATATATAACATGTACCATACTCGCATACACAAATATATATGTGTGTGTCTGTGTGTGTATGTGTATAATTAATAAGTTCTTCCTTAAAAAATTCTATAGCATCTAAATAAGCAAATAAGCAATAATCATCTTGTCTTGGACAATAATAAACGCAAACAATTGTGCCAATCATAATCACACTAGAATCTAATGCTCAGTATGAACTCTTACAACTCTTTTTAGTCTCTAAGCTTTTAAAAATTAAAAACCAAATTTCGTCAATTAACATTAGGTGATTAAAATACATAATTTTAAATGTGTATCAGTGATGACACATCGGAAAGATCTAGTAAATTCAATACTACACTGTTTTTATTTTAAAACAGAATAATGAATTTTAGTGGTATGACTTCAACTGACTGGTTTAAAAATTATTAAAGCCTACTATAACTTTTAATTCTACGCATACCACTATATTATGTGAGTGTGCATGTGTGCGTGTGCGTGTGTATGTGTGTATGTGTCTGTTGGTGATTAGGTTGGTAAAGATGTGAATGTATATGTAAATAAAATAAAATGCCGTGTACATTTATAACCAGTAAAAATATATACGTAAATAAATTTTAAAACACTTATTTGAGATGCGAATTTGGTATTTAAAAAAAAAATTTTAATTTTAAATTCATCATTAATATATTTCTTATTATTTATTAATAATTATTATTATTATTATTATTATTATTATTATTATATTATAGTGCCAAATAAAAATATTTTCCCCTTTGTATTTTTATATCCTGTTATTATAATTTTGTGAATATTAAAAAAATGCAAAGAAATGAAAAACATTTTAAAGTCGATGCTCAAATTCTTTGACTTAATTTTTGTAAACTTAATTATTAGTTCCAGTCTTCCCACCAAATACAATCCAATCTTCGAATGGTAGTGATTAGTTATATTTATTGCTGTTGATTATTTATGTTATATAAGTAAATCTATTAATATAGTTCACATACTATATACGTATATATGTTTATAAATATAAAATATTACCCTACCAGTGTTTTTGTATTAATTTAAAATCACATCGGCGAATATCAAATCACCCATGATCCATCATCGGTTTACAAAAATATTTATACAGACTCCAGTCCCATGCATGATTTTGAAGCATTAGTAAAATATATATATATAAATAATAACAATAAATTTATTATACGCGTTGCTTTTATATTATTATAATATTATAATTCGTATAAAAATGTATATTGAGATGTTAGTGATTAGGTAGTGGTAGTATAAAAAGGTTTACTCTGCGCCTTTTTATTGCGCTACTTGAGGGTTTTTTTAATGTTATTTGTTGCCAGTATTGATTTTTGTTATGTTTATTTACTTAAAGGGAGCAATTTGACATTACTCTTACTACCGCTCCTCCCCAAAATACGGTTTTTTTTTTTTTTTTTTTTATCCGGTCCCAAGCGTTGCCGGTACATTCCATCATTCCCCCCTACGTTCGAATTTTCCGGCTAAACATTGTGCGCCCACCAAAGGGTAATGATAATAATTAAAGGAAATAACGCTAAAAGAAATTGTTATAGTTATTTTAGATAAGAGTTATACGATATAAAATTAAAATTATATTAATAAATATGATTATCTTAAATTATTTAATAGAAAAAATATTTAAACATATTTTAGTACATTCTTAATATATTATTATTATGATACATTTTTAGTATATAGTTCTAAGTTATTACGTGTTTAGAATGTTCGTTGTTGTTTTGGAATCGAAAGGAAAGGAAAAAAGATATTGTAATTTTTTATGTTTATTTTTCGTCTTTAGTTAATTTACTGGCTAACTACAATATTGTACATCTATACGTTAAGTATATGTAACTAAATATGTTTGTAAAAAAAAATAGTTATTTTTTTGTTTCACTTATATACTATTTCTATTAAATGTATTTTTTTCGGTATTTCATCGAATCATTGTATACAATCAACAGTGACTAATTTAATTGTACTATTTATTTAATTTAATTGTTGTGGTCTTTCAAAGAGGAAACGAATAAATAAATATTAATTAATGGTTATTAATAAAATTAATTATATTGTTTTTTTTTTTTTTATTATTATTATTATTATTTATATAATTAATATATCCTAATTCCGGGGTTAAATTATGAACTATATATAATAAAAGTTACACACTATACTAATACAGGCACGCGGGGTAAAAATTTACCCCGCACTTAAAATCATAAAAAAAACCCCCCATTTTATCGCGATCGAAAACATTGGGACAGGTGGGGTTGTCCGGAATAACGAGGAGATCGATTTCACAAGACTCGTGTCCGAATCAGGCGTGATGTATAACTATAGAATTTTTTAGAGGGGTGTTTTAATTTTATATTTAAACAAACTTGTACTCCAGGTAATTTAATATAACTTCCATGGAATCATAAATAATTTGTTGTATGTGAATTGCGAACACTCACAAAATAATAAAATCCAATACACTTTGATAATATGTAATTAAAATAAATATTAAAAACACAAAAATAAGCTGGATTCTGGATACAACATACAAATAAAACGGGTTTCCGTCGTCTCCTCTCCTTTTTCCAAATACCGACCAGTCTATTTAAATTATTAAAACCCGGTCAAATTTAAAAAGTCCCTTGCCGAGCAATATTTACCTAACGTATAGCGTACGCCCATAAAACTAAATGTTATTTACAATAAAAAAATTATTAAAATAACTTCTTACTAATACCTTATTATTCTATAATCAATGCTAATACTACAGTTATATAATACACGCATATTAACTTTATACTTCAAATTTCAATATTTCATAATAATATAATATACAGTTTATTTTAAAATACATTTTTAGCATAAAAAGAGAAAATAATTGGAAACGATTACAAAATCACACTGATACGTATAGGCGCGGTCGGAGGTCTAATCGAAGACTCGTTGAGCAGCACAGCTATAACAAAATTATAAATCTAGTACGATACTCCACAAAATCTCAAGGGATGATGCCTAGGCCGCATGTAATTTTACTATAATATAATGTACGAAAAATATTTTTTAGTAGTATTCCATTCATATAGACAACTATAGAAAAATGCAAAGAATATTAAAAATTAAAATATTTTATAATAATATTATTAAAATAGACAATAGTAGCCACCAATTTTTATATTCTAGATTTCTCGATGGATTAAAAAAAATATTAAATCAAACCCTACCCTGTCCATAGTTATAGAGAAGTATACATTCTATCGTATACAGTCATCGACTGCACTCAGCACTCTAACGTCTTCACAGCATTGCTCTGTTAAATATTAATGGTAATATTTTACTTTTTAAATAATATTACCAAAATGAAGTGTTCAACAAATTACTTTTTTACGCGACATAATAATATAATCCCATGACGAAATAATATTTCGTCATGTATAATCCATCAATAGAATACAAAATTATAAACAATAAACATCACAATCACACCCACTGAAAAATCGTTACTTTCAAGTTTCCTCCGTGACAGGTGTGGAAATGAGAACACGGAGTACACAAAAAGTACCAAAATAACTATAAGTCTATAACTAACCAATATCATACGGTAATTCTGTAGGCCGTCTTGGGAAAAGGACGGCCCGTTCTTGAGAAATTAAAAGATCAACGGTTAAGCCAATGTTTGGATGGCAAAACCGTTTACCAATTGCTCGATCACATACGAAAAATTGTTATTTATGCCAATATATTCCGCTAAAATAAGGGAGTATTATCACTTAATGGTTCCAAAAAAATAACGATAAAGAATTAATTGTCCAATTCGCAACCGATCGATTTAATGTCAAATTGGTAATCCAATATCAATCAAATATTTTTGTCACGACTAAACTGCCCAAAAGTTACACACACAAGTAAAACGCGACGGACACAAAGCTAAACTGTTGAATAATCACCCGACGGCGATCAAACGGACACCGTAGGTCTTCTGTCTGATACCGACAATACCATCCACGAGATGGCGCGGTACACAATTCCCGTGTAAAACGTAAAAGAACTTTCGATCCATATTCGATTATAATATTAATATAACATATTATTTTATACCAAATATAGCCCAACTCAGACTACCCTGAGAACGATTAAATATTTAAATTAATTAACTATTAATTATGAAAAATGTAAAATCCATAATCATTATAATATACATGTCACCAAGGTTTTCGCGAGTACCACACTAATTTTTATGTAACCATTTTAAATGAAAATTGAATCGCATTTATTATAAATACATAATATTAATAATATAGGTATCAATAATAGTAATCAATATCTAATCAATAATCGGTATTTACTATTTAGTATTTACCCCTGTATTTACTATCATGATTATTATTTTAAAATTAAACAATTTTATATTATTTAATGATGCTTATAACTCAGTGGAGTCATAATAATTTAAATAGTTTTTTATCCATTCAAATTATTAAGTTAGGCTATTGTTCGTCTACCGTAATTCTAAATCAGTTAATTAATAATTATGACTACAATAACACCGATAAATAATAACCAATAGTAATACCTACCTGATATGTTAATTAATGTTGTTATTTATTCAGTTTCGTTTATCCAATAAACTACATTTTCTCTTGCATTGATTTATTGCTCTATAAATTAAATGGGAACACAATTATTTATTATTATACTTTCAATGCAAATTTAAATATTATAATAATTATCAAATTAAGTAAACATTATAAAATTATTTACGATTACAACGTATGTTGTATACGACACGCAAACTTTCGTTTGTTACCACCATAGATAATAAAGAATATAATATAATAATAATTTTTTATTATCTATGGTTACCACGGTCAACGACGATAGTAGCTCCATCTACTTCGAACACAATGTCACTTCGTTGTTTGGACCACGGTATTCTTACTTTAGTCGACCATCAAACAACGATATTACTCTTAAGCTGATTTACAGGGACCAATAGACTTTATTATTAATGCCAATTCAATTCGCTTTCTTACGCCAAACTTACAACACAATGTCATCGATCCATTCAAATCGCTGGAAATCATTAATGATTCCATGTACAAAATATTCACATTCGTACGTAACAACTAACAATACGTTCACTTTACCATCGAGTGATTTCTAATATTCCGCTAGATCGCGCTGAACTAACGAATCGTTTAAACTACCGCCAATTGTCGTAGCTTGCAAAGCTTACAGTGAACGTCGGCGTTATTTTATTCATTATTGTCATTTAGGTTGACATCATCTCAACGACCACAATCATAACATACCTGTGACAAGTGAAGAAACTTCGTGCATATTCTTATTTAAAATGTGTACATTTCATGACCTCTGTATAAACAAAACGGATGTAGCAATGGATAAGTACTTCCTGAAACGAAACGATCATCAGCTTTGCGCAGTGGCGATATCGTAACCAATGAGGTCCATCCGAGGTGCGATTATTGCTAGTTGAAAACTTTAACCAATACCCCGCCATGTGGACATGAAACACTGTCCGCATAGGCAATTTTTGCAGGCCCTGACGGGCTCATATCGCTTGAAATTACCCCAACTTAATACTTGTAACTTATAAGTTGTAACTCCTCTTAAAACTAGTCCTTTCTCTTCTCCTCTATAGATCAACTCCTAAGATCGGTGTTCATGAGTTACGAAAAACATTCATCACGTTTCCATTTCCATTATTTTTTCATGGTTTATAGTTTAGTGTTGTGTTTATTAAGTATACGTACCTCTTCCTTTGTCTTATGTAGAATGTAGTTACATTAGGGTGGCCATTCGTCCCGGATTTGCCGGGACGTTACCGGTTTTGGAACCCATGTCCCGGCGTCCCGACAACGTTTCTCGGGGCATCGTTTTGTACAGGTTTTAAAATTTTGAATAGTAATGTCCCGGAATTTAAAATTGTTTCCATAATATTCGTAAAACTTATTCGGTTACCTATCGTTTTTATTTTAAACAAAATTTAATCGCAAATATTTAATATAAGTTATAACTTATAACGTTATAACAATATTCGATAACGATTATCTCTTTTTAAATTCTTTCTTTATCATTTGCCTACATTTCAACTCGAAATCCCCTTGTTATAATTTATCGTATATTTGTATGGCGAAAATTACGATTACAATAAGTTATAATATTAAACATTATATTATAGTATACATTATAAGCTATAACCACAGATAACTATACGAATATACTTTATAATTTATAAATCAGTACACGTTTATTTTCCATCGTGTAAAAAATAAAAATCCTACTTTACTGAAGAAAGTCCACAGCACTGAGAAATACAAGTTGTCCAAGGAAATTTGAAAAATTACACTTTATATTTTATATTTCTTGGCTTAATATGTATATTTTAAATATATTATATTTTAATATTAATATCCAATTAGCGTTTAATGTCTATTACTCTACAAATCTACAATGCAGGCTATATCCCATTCTATGGTTTACATACTAAATAGACAAAAGAAAAACATTTTTATGAAAACAATTCAATTATGATGTCCCGGATTTCTTAAAATTTAATCTGGCCACCCTAAGTTATATGTATAGTGTAATAACAATAAGTGTATTAATTATCTCCTCAGTTCATACTTAAATTTTATACTTCTATTCCAAATATATTTTCAAATTTCAACATTCTATCTTTTGGTTAACAATAAATAACTAATAAAGTGAAAACCAAGTTAAGTTATGTGATATGTTATAAATCTTTCAATATTATAACCAATTGGCAATTATTTAAATTTTTGCTCTGTGGTGAAAAGGAACTTCATTAAAATATTGATTATCCACTGACCATTTGGGCTGCTTTAATCATTGACAATAACAAAAAATCATATCTAATCTATACATATTTGAGTACTCACTTCATTTCATATTCTCATAATTATATTTTTTACTATCATGTTCATAATTAAATTATACAAAATTAATTGTTTATGTTAATTCAATATCAATTTTTTTCTAATTGTTTTGTGTATGAATATATTAATAATCTTATATTCATACTTA
>JAIUCT010000014.1:3412562-3434202 GCA_021307375.1 Tetraneura akinire | reverse complement strand
CGCTATGGTTCGCACACCTGTATCCTGTGCGGCAGGAGTATCAGCTCATCTTTTTTTTTTTTTAAATTTAAACAGCTCGTTAAAAAATAAAACGAGATTATTTTTATATATATTTAAGTTAAAAATAACTTTTAATTTTTTAAATTTTAATAAAATTTAAAGACAGTCAGTTTATTGAGAGTATCGTATAGTAATTTTGATTGGTCCATCTCCTAATTTAATCTATTATATCTTGGATTGGAATAAAAATCATATTATCAATATATTAAAATTTATATGTCATGCCCTAATAGTAGCTTCGAGATGGATAATTTACTGGAAAAATATTAATAATTTTATGTGTGATAATTACCTAGTATTAGACAATTAGGAATTAGGACTATTTAACTAATTATAGCTATTCTTATACATCTATTGACTATTCCCATTTTTTAATCTTATATTCTAAAATCTAAAATTAATAGTAATTACCATATTATATAAACGTAATATTACACAATACCATATTTAAATATGTACCTACCAGTTTTCTACATTGAATTTATTATTTAAAAATATTAAAATGATTATCTTAAATAAATATTTACTTCTTAGTGAAAATACAAAGACTTACCTTGTTCAATAAATAAAGATAATTTAAATTTAAAAATAAAGCAAATTAAAAATGTAGGACGATAGCTATTAATTATTAAATAATAGGTACAATGTACTACAATATTAAGTAATTTCATTTTCAATATTGATACATTATATTTCATAGGTACTTCCCATTTGTTTCTCATTCTCCTATACCTATAATCATATTTGAGATTATAAGAATTATTAGAAAGAAAGATTATAATTTTAGGTGCCTCCTATATTTATTAACGATTACAAAATTAATATTATATTATGACTATGAGTAACGACTAACGAGTATACAGTAAAGGGCATGGTAATATTATTAATATCTATTAAATTAGCTGTTAGCATTAATATTTAATACCGAAATTGATCCGTAAACAAAAGTATTATAATTATATATTTTCATGTTTTTCTGTTAGTAATAAATTTTTGTTGCAGATTATGAGAATCATATTATATTTTATATTATACAGGATGATCAGAATTTCATGTTACAGCAATTTTCTCTGTAAATATTCGAAATAGAGAAAATTTTATAATAAAAAAAACTATTTAGTTTTATATAATCTAAAATTATTTGTATGTTAAAAAATTGTAAATACCCTTATGGGGAGGGGGGTTTCAGTGATCAACTTTTGAAAATCAAATAATAACCCTTATTTTTTATACATTCATTATATAATATTATTTTTGAAAAACATTTTGGTGGTAAATTTTTTTTTAAATATTTAATACTCTTAATATGAGAGTGATTTGATGTTTTTTATAATATTGTAATTTTATATAGGGTTCAATATAGGTAGCGTGGAATATTTTGCTGATGGACTCTCATGCGAGAACATAGGCAATAAAAATGCAAGCGCGCACATTACAGTTGGTGCCGCGCCGTGATGTCTGTAAGATTGAACCATATTTTAATATTATAATTATAACCTATGCAATTTAAAAACTTCAAATCACTCTCATATTAAGAGTATTAATGATTAAAAAAAAATTTTACCACCAAAATTTTTTTCAAAAATAATATTACATAATGAATGTATAAAAAATAAGGGTTACCATTTGATTTTCAAAAGTTGATCCCTGAATACCCCCCATTAAGGGCATCTAAAATTTTTAACATTCATACAATTTTAGATTATATAAAACTAAATAGTTTTTTTAATCATAAAATTTTCTCTATTACGAATATTTACAGAGAAAATTGCTGTAACATAGGTATCTTAATTTTTTTACTGTTGTTGGTGGGACCCCTTTGTAATTAGGCCCGGCAAATGCTCAATTAATTATTGTACCTGCATAAATAAAGCCCTGTATTTTATTACTTGATGAAAAGCGGCAATATTTAAATGCCTGTAGCCACAAAAAATCTAAATCCGCCTCTGGGAAGCAAAGCTCAAAGAAGTAGATGCGTAATTTAATTTAATTGTCATGAGTGGATGACTCATTATTCTTTATGTATTTACAACTTCTGTAATCATAATAATTATATAAACAACCTCGCCATTATCGTTTCAATGTACTCACGGCCATGATAATAACAATAATTATCAGTTATTACTTTTTAGTTTTTTTTTACAATTTTATAATAAAAATAAGTCAATAACGTTTCTCTTTAGAAGCAAACCAGTTGTGACTTTGTGAGTACAAATAGCTAAACTACCGTCAGTAAATAATTTATTGTATTCTTAATATTATTCTGTGTTTTATTTATCATTTTTTCATTTAATTATTATTGTTTATTATAAATTATTTCTGTCCTAGATTTGAGTTGGACGTCAGAAAAAACAATACGCGGATCATTGACTAGCCATTATTGTCGTTTATCATTATTGTATTTATGACGTTTGACAAATTGTGTGTTCAGTTCGAACGTATTACTTATTGAACACAAGAATCCTTTTGAAGAATTTTCATTTTACTTCGTCAAGAAAAAAAAAAACATTAAAAATGGCCAAAGTAACTAAATCAACAAAAGCACATCAAAATGTTCCATCTTCACTAGCAAAAGTATTCGGGTATATAATATTATTATTGTAGTTGAATTGGATACCTACTAATAGTTAAATAAAATAGGTACTTCCGATGATAAATAAATAATTGTTTAATTTATTATATTTTTATATTAAATTATAACAATATGTTATAAACTTGTGTATTTGTATACTCTAGTCTAAAATAAATATCGCCTATTAATGTATTAAATTCTCAAATATGATAATTTCACTATATACATCGTATAATATAAATTACATCTGTATATTGTATTATTTGGATAACAACAAATAATTATTTCGTTACTTCATTTAAATATATAATTTATAATATACCATTAAGGAATCTGTTTGACAAAGATATATTGCACCTTTTATAACCGTTTAATTTGAATATTATTATTTTTTAGCTATGTGGATGAACATGCAAAGAAATTTGTTAAAACATTGTCGGATGTAGTGTCAATTAAATCTGTCTCAGCTGATCCTAGTTTGAGAAATGAAGTAATTAAGATGATGCAATGGGCTGAAGTAAAATTACAAGGACTTGGAGCAACAACCGAACTTTGTGATATCGGTACACAGGTACAATATTTAATTTTCTGTGATATCTACTGTCTTTATTTATTGGAGAACATGATCGTATCATATAATTATAACTATAATTATAAAATACAATTTTTTTTTTCTTATTATTACTCATAGAAGAAATTAAGACAACATTATAGCTTCAAAAACATAATTGTATATTATAAATTAAATTTGTTTTTCAGGTATTAAGTGGAAAATCCATATCATTGCCTCCAGTTTTACTTGGCTCATTAGGTAATGATCCCCACAAAAACACTATATGTCTGTATGGTCATTTAGATGTTCAACCAGCTGATATTTCTGATGGATGGGATAGTGATCCATTTATCTTATCCGAAAGAAATGGTAAATTATATGGAAGAGGTTCTACAGATGATAAAGGTCCAGTACTTGGCTGGTTACATGCTATTGAAGCATTCCAAAACACAAATGTTGATATTCCTGTTAACTTAAAGGTTAAGAAACATAAACAATTAACAGTGATGTTGTATGGCGTATACACAATATTTATTGGTGTTTTAAGCGCCGGGCACACATTGAGACACAGTACAATATAGTTTTCTGTAATCTATTGGTTAGAACGTACTAGCGCATATGGGAGGCAGCACAGGGCAGAGCAGAATTCTCCTGTTTCATGCAGTGTCCGCAACACATTTTACTGTACACGTGTCACACGTGTTTGGAATATTATGAAAAATGCATCATCAGAATCTGATTCCGAACTTAAATAAATTTAATTAAACTTTAAATTAACTTAATTTTTAATTAACTTTAATTAACTCAATTAAATTTAATTTAACTTATAAATTTTCTGCTATTATTTTGCTCATGACTGGGTGAACGGTGACACAGAACTGTATAGTAATATGCGCTCACATAGGCCACATAGTTTTTCCTCTGCTGAGCTATGTCACCTATGTCTCAATGTGCGCCTGACCTTAAGCTATCTACATAAAAATGAAATTTTATCTATCAAATAAATTAAGTTGAAATAAGAGTACTATTTAAGCTGTTTGTTTAACAAATTACCATACCATATCATTTTATATTATAGAGATAGTCCCTGTTCCTCAGTATATATTTTATGATTTACAATGTTAAACATTGATTAATTAAACTATTATAAACTTTCTATTTGTCTAAGAGAATAGTTGTCCTCCTTAATTCTATTTGTGTTAATTCTGACTATTTGTAAATTATATTTCTATGGATGTGAGCTAAAAATAATTATTATTTGTAAATATCAAATTATTGAAATAAGTAGATATATAATTTATTGTGTAAATAACATACAACACTGCTATAAAACAATTTGTTCATATTTTTTAATATAATATATTGTTTAGTTTGTTTTTGAAGGAATGGAAGAATCTGGTAGTATAGGTTTAGACGAGTTACTGTTTAAGAAAAAAGAATCATTTTTTAATGATGTAGATTATGTTTGTATATCTGATAGTTATTGGTTAGGTACAGAAAAGCCTTGTTTAACTTACGGACTTCGTGGTATGTGTTGTTTTGGTATAGAAATTGAAGGTTCGAGTAAAGATTTACATAGTGGAATGTATGGTGGAACTGTGTTAGTATAATTATTTACCAAATAATTTTAAATGTTTTCATTATTCTTATATTGATCTTTTTTTTTTTTTTTTTTTTTTTTGTTTAGACATGAAGCAATGTCAGATTTAATTTATGTTCTCAACCTACTAGTTGATAAGAAAGGTAACATTTTAATTCCTGGAATTAATGAAGATTTAGTACCTTTACATGATAAAGAAAAAGAGTTATATGAAAAAATACAATTTGATGTTGATACATATATTAAAGAAATTGGTGCATCAAAACCATTATTAGAAACAAAGGTTTGTTACTTTTTTTTTCTGTCTATACAACATAATTAAATTTAACAATAAATTGTAGGAACAATTATTGATGAATAATTGGAGATACCCAAGTTTATCAATTCATGGAATTGAAGGAGCATTTTCAGGTCCTGGATTTAAAACTGTAATACCTCGTAAAGTAATTGGAAAATTCTCAATTCGATTGGTTCCAGATCAAGAACCACAAAAAATTATTTTATTAGTAAAAGATTATATTAAGAAGATTTGGGAAAAGCGTCAAAGTCCTAATAATTTAGAAGTAACATACCTATTACATTTATTTATTTTAGATATTTTTATTGTTACAATTAATTTTGTTTTAATACAAATTTATTTAATAGTTTCTTCATTTCCAACTATTAGTTTTTATTAAAATGTAATTATTTTAATACTTATTATTTTTCATTCGTTGATTAGTATAAAAATATTTCAGATGTTATTGAATTATTATGTTTTAAAAATGAAGATGAAATTTAGTGTTTAAGTTTTAAATATAAATTAAATTAATGATCAGTAAAATTCTGTAACCTTAATTAATTACTCAGTTATTCCCCTTAAATGTCAAATGAATATTTGTTAGTACAAATTTAAATTATAAAAAAACAATATTCCAAATTTAATTTTTTACTTCTATATAATTGATTATTTACAATAAATAATAGCAATTAGTAATAATATAAACCCAAAAATTCAAATGCGAGCTAATTATGGAGATACCAGCAATGATTAATTTTTTTTAACAATATTATGTTTATTTATTTTTAATATACTCAATATTGTAGTATTATATTAATATTTTAAACATTAAAAACTACTATTATATTAAAAACGTGAAAGGGTTGTGTATTAATTAATAATTAATTATTTAGATTATTACAGAAGGGGATGGTGGTAATCCTTGGATGACAGAACCATTTAATCCTCATTATTTAGCAGCCCATAAAGCCACAGAGAGTGTATATAATATTGAACCAGATTATACTAGAGGTGGTGGTTCAATTCCTGTTACATTGACTTTACAGGTATATTACTTAATTAGTGTTATTAAAATTCAACAGTGTATAACATAATAATATATATATCATGTTTTTAATAAATTGTATACATTTTTAATATGCACATAATGTATATTTAAGGAAGTAACTGGTAAAAATGTTTTATTATTACCTATGGGTTCTGGAGATGATGGAGCTCATTCTCAAAATGAAAAAATTGAATTACGTAACTACATCGAAGGAGTAAGTATTAATATGAAACCTAAAAATACTTATATTAATATATTATGTTATTAAAAATAATTACTAAAATTATTTATTTATTTATAATAATATACGGGCTGAGCTTTTAAATAAATAAAAACCCAAATCCACAAAAAATTTACTTTTATTTAAGCAAATACGTATTTCGGTAACAAAGTTGCCATCATCAGTGCAAAACACAGACTACAGACTGAGCTCTTTAATACAACATAGAAAATATAATTACATTATTATATTATACAGTGATAATTGAAAAAATACATAAATTAAAAATAAAAATATTTAGAGAAGAAAAAAAAACAAACAATACTTAAATTAAAAATGGCGGATTCGCATTGGAAATGGACATAAGGCGCCTCATCGGTTCATTTAGCATATAATTGCTTTTGGAATGTGGGATATGGAAGGTCATAGTAGATCGGGTATGATATTGAGGAACTTTAAAATTTATTAAAGATAGTAGAACAGAGGAGTCAACGGTATTAGATAGCAGACCATTTAAAAATGTCATGCCTAAAACACGCCTACGTTCGGCTAAAGGATTTAAATTTAAATAACTTACAACATGAGAATAATCGTGCCGAGGACAAGAAATTTTTAAAATATAACTTGTGTATCTAAAAAATTTACGCTGGACTCTCAAGTTGTACAGAGTCATTGGCAGTGTGCGGATTCCAAATTAATGAGCCATACTCTAATATAGGACGTACGAGGGCACAATATAACGTTTTAATTGAGATTTTTAGAGTAAATTCTTTAGTTGATCTCATAAACCCAAGAACTTTTAACGCTTTACAGCATTTCATATCAATATGCTGATTAGGTTCCAAAGTAGTACAGAGCTTAATACCAAGATCAATGGCACAACCATCAACACGCATTATATTGTATATGTTTATTGGTTTTTATCTATTTCTGTATAATATAAATTTTGTGATATATTTAATATATTGATACATCAAATTATAATTAATTTTAATATAAAAATATAATTAACTTTTTTTCAGACTAAGTTGATGGCTGCATATCTTCACGAAGTATCCAAAATTAAAAATCTAAAGACAAGCGATAATTAACACTAAATAATTGTAACTCATTAATTGATATCAAAAACAATATCTAAATGAAACTATAATACGTAAAAAGGAATACTTTAATAATATATATAATTAAACTACCCGTCTTATTTTATAATGTATTCGTGATTTATTTTTGGTAATATATTATGTTTTATGAAAATAATATTATGTTTTCATTACATCCCTATACTTAACAGAAAAAAGATGCATACTATAATATAATTTTAAAATATAACGATGTGCAAAAAAAAATAAAAATATAATATTGTACTTAAAAAAAGTTAATCGAGGAATAATTTTAAACTTTTCACATAATAAAAATATATTTTATTTTAATAAACTATCCCCATAAGGGATAGGCTCTTAATAGTGAAATATACCACTGTGCCACTACATATGCTAATCCGTGTATAATTGTTTGTGGTTACCAGAAACTACAATATTAATATTGTGTGAAATTTACCAAAAGACAAGGACCATACTCGCCACGAATATAAAAATAATGAAATACGTATTCCCAGTCCCATATTTACACCGGATCTGGGCCTTGGATTTTAGATGTCCCATATAAGTCAAATCTTTGATGTCTGCCACTGGATATACAATTATACTAAAATGAATATATTACTACGTCGTACTCTTTTTTTTTTTAGTAGATTTACTTTATTACAATTAATAAATTATAACGGTTGCACCCGTGTAAATAATATTTTTTTTAAATATAATTTTCCATATTATAATATTCAGAAAAATATTAAAATTTAAATTGAACAATATTGTCTATTACATTTATAATTTATTATGTTATTTAAATTTAATATTAATTATTCTAAATCTCCCAGGCCGACCAAAAACGTTTCAAGCATTCCAGCACCCAGCACATGAACAGTTATAATGCTCTCACCAAAACCTATCCAATTAAACAACAGGTTCTATAATTAACCGATCTCTGCCGTTTAAGTGATCGGCCGCCTTCGAAATTCCGAACGATTTAGTTACACGGAGAGGGAAATACCTTCAGAATAATATTCACCCATAGAGTGATATAAAAATATTAATATAATAATATGGCCTGTTGGCTGTCACTTGTTATTGATATTATAATTATATTTTGTAACGTGTAAATATTATTATCCCGCTGATTTGATTGGCGACCGGGAAGTAGGAGAGAGAAGTAGTAGAGGGTTTAGTAAATACTAAATAAAATAGTTGCCACTTTGCCAGTTGGTAATTTAGATTTCATGTATTTCAGTAGTTCGTTTTTTAACGTTTTTTAAGCCAATGTGTCGTTTGGTGTAATATTTAATATATTCTGTGATAATATTGCCGTTTCTGGTATAGCAATTGATTATTTGATGCTCGCAAATTTATCGTCAAGTATAATAAATTATTTAATTTTCCAAAATTACAATGTCGCCCGTATACCCGTTAACGCCCGTTTTTCGGTAAATTATTTAAGTTTGTATAATATTAATTTACTATTTTAGGTATAAAAATATTGTGCGTTGTTTTCACACAAAATGGTCATTGACCGACGAATACCCGACAATCGTATTTTAATATTAATAATTGTTCCGTTTGTGAACGAAATACAATTTGTTTCCTCGAACAAAACATAAACGGTTACAATTTATTTATTTATTCGTATGGCGAATTCGTACAGTTACAATCAGCGATATATTTACATGGATTTATAAGGAGCGATGACCCCGGGCGGCAATATCGAAAGGCGTTTTATTTAATAAAAATATATTTTCCGTATTTTATTTTCTTATTCGATAAAACATTTCTTTAATGTCGGAAGACGGGGGGGGCGGAAAAAATGTCTCTCGCCCTCTCCTCACAATATAATAAGATTATGAAATTATAAGACGGATTTAAATTTATTTCGTGTTAAAAAATTAATGTCGTGTGATGTATAATCTAATTTTATATATAAAAAAAAAAATGTAATTAATCATGACATATTATAAGTTCAATGTAATATAATAATGATTATTTGTAATTCATAATAAATAAAAATTAATATCTATAAATAGACTATAGGTAAGACTATAGACTATAGATTATAAATTTATAATCTTTATTCGGGGCCTTATAGGGTTGTATTCAAAATATTTAACATTGAATTCTATTTAATTATTACATTTTTATATAAATAATAATTATATGTCACTATAATATTATGATATATAAAACGTGAAAAATATAAATTTTAATAGGCACTAGTAAACATAAGTTTTATATTGTAAGGTTTCTCACAAAACCTTGAACAGTCACTGCCGTTGTATTATTAGTAATTTAAATTAATTTGTATAAATATTTGCTATTTAAAATTTTTTTTTTTTTGTATTGTTTTAATAGTTATATTGATGACAATAAAAATGCATTCATAGAAAAATTATCTCAGGCAGTCTCAATCAAATCCATTTCTTCTGACCCTAAACTGAGAAATGAAGTAATTAAAATGATGAAATGGGCTCTAGTAAAATTACAGGCTTTTGGAGCTGATGTTGAGTTATGTGATATTGGTTCACAGGTATACCTAATAAATATTTTTGTTCATTTTACTTTGATAATTGCTATTTATTCAAATATATTTAAATGTATTGTATTTACTTAATAATAAATAATTGATCACATAATTACCTCTATAGCTAAATATTTAATACATTTTTTAAATTTTAGGTATTAAATGGTGAAAATGTTCAACTTCCACCAGTAATAATGGGAAATTTGGGCAATGACTCTTCAAAAAATACAATTTGTCTTTATGGACATTTAGATGTTCAGCCTGCTGATATCTCTGATGGATGGGACAGTGAACCTTTTGTTTTAACTGAAAGAAATAATAAATTATATGGAAGGGGTTCTACAGATGACAAAGGTCCAGTTCTTGGTTGGATAAATGCTATTGAAGCTTATCAAGAAACTGGAACTGAGATACCTGTTAATCTAAAGGTTTTAATAAATAATATTATTTATAACATTATTTCTAAATACTATTGGTTTGTATTTAGTTTGTTTTTGAAGGAATGGAAGAATTCGGTAGTGTTGGATTAGATAAATTATTGATTGAGAAAAAACAATCATTTTTCAGTGATGTAGATTATATTTGTATATCTGATAGTTATTGGTTGGGTACAGAAACACCATGTTTGACATATGGACTTCGGGGTATGTGTAGTTTTTATGTTGAAATTGAAGGTTTCAGCAAGGACTTACACAGTGGAATGTATGGTGGAACAGTGTAAGTATTGTAAGAAATGTATAATTAAATTGTATAAAATAAAAAATAAAAGCAAGAGAAGGGAAACAGATATGGAAGGGATACAGGTGTAAAGAGGAAAGTGTTGAATTTTGATTAACATTTGAATGCAATGATAAATCATTACATTCGAAAAACAATTTTGATCGAAGTTTATCAAATAATATTATGTACTGATAAAATTTTGTACATTTATCAGTTTCTAAGTTAAATATAAATAATTTATCATAAATCCCCTAAATGAAGTCACCTACATACCTAAATCTGACAGTACTTCACTCAGAATCATTACATTCAAATGTTAATTAAAATTCAACACTATCCTCTTTACACATGTATCCCTTCCACACCGGTATCCTTTCCCTTACTTTTTATACTTTAAACAGATATACAAAAAAAAAAAAAAAACATAAATGTAGGTAGTTATTCACAATTAATTGGAACTGAGTTAAGTAGAATGTATTTTAGTTTCAATAAAATTTTAAAAAAAATTGTCAATTTTATTTAACATTATTATAAAATATTGAAACATAATAATAAGAATCCATATAAATATTTTAAATATTGATTTTACTGAAATTTCAACTTTGAACACCTATAAAAAAAATTCTGACTTGAGATTTTTTTAATATTTTGGAAACACGTTAAGATATGCTTCAACAAAAACTTAAAAATTTTGGAGTTTTTTATTATTTTTTATTGTAAAAGTATTGAGAAATAATAAGAAGAATATTTAAACTAAAAATATCAACTTTAAACAGCTATAAAAAAAATTTTGACTTGGTATTTTTGTAATATTTAGATATCATGTTAAGTAATATGTGAGTATACTTCAGTAAAATTTTCAGACCTTAAAAACCCAAAACTGCCAATTTTATTACACATTATATACATAAAAACGAAAATTTTACGAAATATTCAGTCTTATATTTTGTAAAAAATTAACGTAACGATTCCAAAATTTTACCATATATATATAGTACCTATGTGAATATCTAATAAAATTTTCAAGCCTCAAACTTAAAAATTACCCGAGTTATCGTGAAATATTGAAATTGAATTCGTTGAAATTTCAGTTATCGTCATTTTTTTTATCGCATAGGATCAATTTTGATAAATTTGAATAATGATCAATATAAAGTACCAACTACAAACACTTTCCAATCGGAATCATATGCTATTCGTGAAAATCGGAGTATTATTTCGGTTAGAAAAAGTATCTACATATATATATATATATATATATATATATATATGAAAGAAGAAAAAAGACACATCATTGCAAAACCAATAGATTTTTTCGTTTCGCTCAAAATCTAAAACAAACAATTTAATTTTTGTTAATATTTTTAGTCAATACAAAAAAATGTTTTTAATTATCATTTAAATAATAATAAATCAATATCTATTAAATCTAAAAAATTAACTTCCATTGATAATTAGTAATTACATTATAACTTATAAAAATTAAAAATTAATAAAATCAAAATATTTTAACATTTCAGATATGAAGCTATGCCAGATCTACTATATGTTCTCAATCAACTAGTTGATGTAAAAGGTAATATTTTAATACCAGGAATCAATGAAGGTGTTGAACCCTTATCCCAAAAAGAAAAGGAATTGTATGAGAAAATACAATTTGATGTAGATTCGTATATGAATGAAATTGGTGCATCAACACCACTCAAAGAAACAAAAGTATTTATAATAAATACTATGCTTAAAACGGTATACATAACTTTAAGGTTTAAATTATAGGAAGAATTATTGATGAGTAATTGGAGATATCCTAGTTTATCAATACATGGAATTGAAGGAGCCTTCTCAGGCACTGGATTTAAAACTGTGATACCTCGTAAAGTAATTGGAAAGTTTTCTATTCGACTAGTGCCAAATCAAATTCCATCAAAGATTATAAAAATAGTTAAAGACTATGTTCAAAGTGTTTGGGAGAAAAGACAAAGTCCAAACAAATTCAAAGTATTATTTTTTTTATATTTTTAAAAATTGCAATTATTAATATAGCTAATGTTTAAAACTACACTAAATGTTGTTTTTTAATAGGTACATTAATTTATTTTATTTTAAATTTCAATTATTTTTTTATGTAGGTTTAACACGGTTGAATAAATATTGTTAATATAATTGTTAAATTTAGACTATTTTATTATTTTAAATAGATATATACAGTTGATGATGGAGGTAACTCATGGAAAACTGACCCATTTAATGATCATTTTATAGCAGCTCATGAAGCTACAAAAATTGTTTATAATATTGAACCTGAATATACCAGATGTGGTGGATCCATACCTGTTACTTTAACTTTACAAGTGAGTATTAATGTGTATTAGTATACATTACAATATTACATATAGAGTACCTATACTTGGTAAAAATAAAATATTATTTAAATAACAACATTGTTTATTATATCAAAACCTAAAATGGAAAATTTACTTTTAAAGGTAATTTTATCTATATATTAAATGCTATAATTGTAAATATTAAAAAAAAAAAGTGTATCAAATTTTAATTATTATTGTTGGAACATTTTTTTACACGTGTGTTGAAAAAAAACTAAATTACTATAAAATATATAAAATGGTTATTAATAATATCTATTCAATAAAAATTAATAATTGGATTAAAAATTATAATTTTAGGAAGTTACTGGTAAAAGTGTATTACTTTTGCCAATGGGTTCTGGAGATGATAGTGCTCATTCACAAAATGAAAAAATCGATGTACGCAATTACATTGAAGGAGTAAGTACATGTTTTATTTGTATCAAAAAATAATAAAACTAACAGTTGTAGTTTAATGTAAACATGTAATGTTACATTATTTGAATAACTTTTAATTATTATCAATTTACTTTGTTTCAGACCAAATTGTTGGCAGCGTATCTTTATGAAGTATCTAAAATAAAAAAATAAATTAATATTGTTACATTTTATTTATTACATTTTATTTATTATATTTATTTTTAATATTATATTTATTCATAAAACCATATAGGTATAACAATAATTACAAAACACCAGAAAATACCTCATATATTTTATAATAATTATTATAATACATCATATTGTTATTTATTCTTAATGAAATAAAACAAATACTATAATATAAATTGTTGAAATTATTATTAAAATGTGTATATAAAATATAAATATATATACCATTAATGCATTAAAAGTTTAATGTTTTAGATACCTTATCTGACCGATATTGAAATGAATTATTCAACTCGGTTATTACTTTTGTTATGCACGATAATGGCACGTGTCAAGATAAATATTAATACTCCATTTACCATTTTCATACACATTTAGTAAACTAGTACCTAAGTTTAATTTTAACGTTTCAACTGTTACAGTAAACAGTAGGTGGGCAGCTGAATATGTATGAATCTCATTTAAATTTGAACAACGTTAAGAATATTCTTAAAGCTAAATTATCGAATAATTTCAAACGTTTTAAAATCAACCCGAACAAGGTGATTGATGTTGAATCGAATAGCTGTTATTTTTTGGACGTGCCTAACATTCCGTCCAACTCGTTCCGATCTGCAACCAATTTCCCGATGATACTCGGTCAATATCTTTGTTTGATTCCTATGGCGCAAGATCAATTTCGAATACAAAACGTCCGAACAATACTTTCGATAGTGGTGCTTATTTGTCAAATAACTATGACGTTTTTAAGTTTTCTTTGGTTAAAACAAAGCGGCGCTAGCATATTCAAAGGAGGTAAACTATCCGATACTTACGTGTGTATATTATTATTATACCCGTAATCCATAATGCACGACTATTGACTACTAACTATAAATAACGTAGGTACCTAAATCTATAATTTTCCGTGCTTATAGGCGTAGTTTTATTTTTTGGCGGTGCTGCTGTGACCACGGCGTTGCTCATAAATATCTCGTCGAATTGGAGCGATCTTCTGAAAAAATGGGAACAAGTGGAAGGATATTTTGGACATCAAAAAAATTTAAAATTTAAATTTACCATTATATCTATTTTGTGCATTATATTATCAATGGGTAACGTTCTGAACACATCTTTATAGCATATAATTTTATTATTGTTTTTACTTTTTAATCGTTATATTGATTATTAATATTAATCCTCAAGTTCACACTGCGTTTATTATATTATAATCAGTGGCGTAGACATGATTTTTGTTTGGGGGGTCGAGAATCAATAACGAAATAATTTTTTTTAAAACTAATTGACTTTGACTTTTCAAATAACTATATAAAAAAATATCGACAGTAAATAAGTAGATAGGTAACCAATTGTCCAATTGACATTTACTTATAAATTTATAATATTCTATAAAATTTACAAACGGAAATAAAAACAAAAGTTTAAATATTATGTAAGAAGTATAATTTATGTTTAAAATGTTTTATTGGTACAGTCGAACATTTGAGTTACTTGTTGACGGGCATCATTACGGCCGAAAGTACAGAGAGTAACGCGTTTAAAGATTACATAGTGAAGATGTTCCCTCAAGTATTTACGTTCATTACATTCAACACGTGGATAGCCATATTGCTTTTGGTTATCAATTCCGTGTCGACTCTCACGTTCTGTTTTTCAGATCAACTAATCATAATGGGTAGTATAGCGTTGGCGAACTATTTCGAATCGTTTAACGAACGCATAAAAACGTTCAAGGGAAAGGTAATAAACTCATCATACAAGTACTAATAAGTACCTTATTGCATGTTATATTAATAATTTATTATATTATAATTTTATAATAATAATTAAAAACCAAATTTTAATATTAGGTACTGTCTTATTATAGACACTAGCTACTATTTTTTTCAATATAGTTACCCTTACCACCATTATTTGAGCACATCATCAAATCTGAACTGGTGGATGATTAAATTGTCCCTCTGCTTGTAGAGTTGTAGTTACAACACGGGCGGCATCTTTGTATGATGAAGGAATGTAAAAATTAATACCTCGATATAAGTGCTTAAATAACTATGTTGAAAAATAGAGTAATACGTCAATACGTGTATTTTATATTCAAATAAAATTTATTTTGAAATTTACACTTTTACATGTTTTTATTGCTCAACGGAACGTACCATACGTACATTTTTTTCCAGCTAAAATTTAATATACATTTTATTTTAATATTGAAATTTGAAGTTAAATATTGATGTAGGTAACTACCAATTATAAATAATTACATTTTACATGATTAAAATATCATACGATTCAAAATATTTTTAATTTAAAAAATAGAAATTTATATTATTTTCTTAATTTATAGTATTTTTATGTACCTATGGACATAATGTTATTTATTATTCTGATTGGCTTCACTGCTTCAGTGCTTCACAATATTTTTGTTGAGAGGTTTGGATTAATTCGGATTCGGACATTTCGGAAATTTTGACGTCGTTAATATAAAAAAATTATAGGTACCTACATATTTTTACTATAAAATAAACACCTAAACAAATATTTTTAGTATATATTTAAATCTGTCGAAAGTCATTATTAGCCGATTGGGTATTTCGCGTACCCAAGTCAAAATATTATGTCTAATGCTAATTTTGTGTTATTGATTCATCAGAAATTGACATCGAATGAATGGAAAACATTGAGAGTAGATTACACGCGATTATGTAATTTGGCCAGATCTCTAAATGACTGTTTGTGTCATATATTGTGCGTGTCTCTGCTCATACATTTGTACATTATATGTGTAGAATTGCACGAAGGAGTTTTGTAAGTATGTGACCTCAAAACAATTTCAAAATATTTATAAATATATCCTTAACGCCATATACCTATTATATTGACATTTTAGCAAAAATAAAAAATAAAATTAGACCAAATAAACATAAAAATATTTAATAGTTACCTACCTACAAAGTACAAAATGAATAATATAATAAAATATAATATAAGATATAACTGACACATTGGCTACCTATTTTAAAAATATAATGTTTAATTTAATGGCGTAGCCAGATGAGGAGTGTCTGTTGCATACCTAATATTTTTAAAATAAATTCATATTTCTGATTTGACAAATATCGTAAAAAGCTTTCGACAAAACTTTTTGAATAAAGTTCGTAAAAATTACATTATGATCATGATGTATATATTATACGAGTATATGACTATGACTATATGAGAATAATATACCTACGTGCTACGTAAATAAGTAATTTAAATTAGTGCTTAATTATACTATTTTATACCTATTTCTATTTTCTTTAGTCATAATAATAATAATAATAATAATAATAATAATTAAAAATTAAAAACTATAATTACACGTTTATAAAATCCTGAACTCAAATAGTAAAATCAAGATGCATTATAATTTATTGATAGAAAATTGTTATTAATCTTATTTACACTTGAATGCTAAATTTATATAAAGTTTATACCTTAAACTATTAAAGTATACTTACATTATTTTATAAAAACTAAGAAGAGCACTTGTTGATGATACTATTATATTATAATTTATAATAGTAATGACCATTATTGTACTGCTAATTTTATGTTCATGGTAATGACTAAAATGCATTATCTATTCAGAAAACCAAATAAAACCAAAGAATCAGAGAAACTAAGCCATTACGTTCATGCGATACTTTCATTTTTGGTTTCTTCATTAAGGGGATGTTCATTATGTCTATGTTCCGTGAAAATATACGAAAATAGTAAATTACCAAAGAGAACACTCTATGATATACCACAACAATCATACTGTAATGAAGTGCGTTCATTAATTTTTAATTATTAAAAATAAAGCACACAAATATTACAAATATTTTAATTAACGGGCTTTAAAATTAACGTTGTCAGGTGGAATTTTTCATGCTACAAATACAAAAGGACGATGTTGGGCTTACTGGAAGTCATATGTTTTTGATGACCAGAAGATTTTTATTAACCGTATGTACGATGTTTAATTTCTAATAGACTATATTTATTATATTATAAAATATAGGTATAGGTATATATATATATTTTTTTTTTTTTTTTTTTTATAGGTATTCGGCACAATTGTTTCGTATGAAATATTATTAGTACAAATGATAGGATTAAGAAAACAAAATTAAAGATGTAATGTTATCCGTAGAGCCCAACCCCACTGTGTTTTGACTTTAGATTTATCTTCTAGCTTGATTAACAAACCACCGTCTGTCTTTTCACTCCACTGTAAACGATATTTAAACATAATATATTTATATATTATAATATGGCAAAATTCAAAATATATATAGAAGTATATAATAATATATACCGATTTATCGTCAAGTATAATAAATTTATTCTAGGTAGGTACCTACCTTAAGTGTACTCTGCGTGTCCAGCATAACAATCGATTCAATTTTTAATTCGTCTAAACATGCCGAACTGAGTAAATTGTCCTCGGGCCATTGCAAAATTATTGAATAAATAACGATCGGAGAAGGCGTTGATCCTTGGGTGTACCTTAAAAAAACAACGTGTAAATATAATGATGCGATTTCATTATATAAGATTATTCGTGTCACTATACCACAAGTTTGGATTTTGAGTGTCATTTTGACATTTCGACCATGGTTTGGTATTGAAAATAGATTCGTTATTGACGCGTAACCATTGACCAATCTGTAACAGACGTTCTTCGTGCAGCGGCGGAATCATACCATCACTGGTAGGGCTGATGTTCAGTAATAGATTACCTATTATGCATAAATTAACAACAGTGGTTAAATTTAGAAATTAGAATTGAAATAATAACATTGATTTTTCTGTTTTTAATTGAAACGTTGATATATTTTATTATTGTTTATATATAAATAAATATACCTCCAAAACTGACGGTTTTGACGAGTTCAGCGATCAGAGCTTCAATTGTGTATACGTCTACCGATCGGGCATTTCGTCTATAACCCCACGAATACTTATCGATCGTCATGGCGTTCTCCCATTTTCGACTAACAACCTTTCCTGTAATTATATAGTTCGTTAAAATAAATATTACGAGTATATTATAGTTAATAACTATAGGTCGGTCTAGGACAAGTGACAATATATTTGTACCTATATAAACACGCATATCGTTTTTAATTTTTATTTAACTTTACATAATATTATAAGACATTCTAGATGGTAAATTTGTTTTCGCGCGCCACATCACACGATTTGTTGGGATTGCGGATAACCGCGGTATATAAAATACCTGGTTGATATCTATCGGCACACGTCAAAAATCCTCCGTGTTTACAAAGTGTATCACCACCCCACCGATCATTCACCACTATTGTGTCTTTGACCGGACTATCGTTATATAGCCAAGCTAGAAAGTTCAATGAATCCCAGTACGTATCCGGAGCTTCCCATTCGCCGTCTGACCATAAAATTTCCGGTTTGTAATTATTTACCTGTGTATAAAATAATAAATTACGAAAAATTGGTAGCAAAAAGGGGTTGAAAATAAATAAATTATATTATACCAATTCGTAAAGTTCCGGTAACACTTTTTCCGTCACAAAGTTTCTAGTCGTTAAATTCGCTTGTTTGTCTTGCATCCAAAGCGGATTGAACCATTCGTACAACGAATGATACAAGCCAAAACGAGTCGTGTTTAAGCTCCTTACAGCTCTGCAGAGATCAGCTTTATGGTCAAACATTTACATATAGGCAACAGGTTAATAGTTATATTTTATATATACGAATGAAAAATTTTTTTTTTTTCTTTACAAAAAAAAAAAAAAAAAATCTTGTAAAATATTTATTCATTATAGGTATTTAACCCAGTGGTTTTCAATCTGGGAGTCGAGAATGATAGGTTTGGGGGTCGCCAAAAATTATAGACGAAATTATTTTTTTCATTTTATTTAAAAATAAAATATAGTTAATTGTTTATTTTGTTTTATATCTATATAAATAACATGATGCTGAGGACCGTAATCTTATATTCTTATCAATAGCTTATATAGAATATAGATTATTAAATTGTTCGTATCCCGTATCTTATAGTCACTAATTCACTATACTTACGTGGGTATATTTGAACAATATCAGTCGTAAATATATATAATAATGAGTTCCTATACCTAGTACCTAAATGTCATTCGGGCAGTACGTGTATGTCACGCGATATAAAGTACGTAACGTATAATATACTGTTTTAAAATGGAAAATTTTTTAATTAAACGCAAAAATATTTAAAAAAAATTTAATTTTAATTAATTAAAATCGTATACCATATAAATATTTTAATTAAATCAAATTTTGATGAATAAATCATTTTTTTTTTTTTTTTTTTTTGAAGGAGGTCGCACTGTCGCAGTACAAAAAAAATAAAAAATGGGGGTCGCGATCCAAAAAAGGTTGAAACCACTGATTTAACCTAATAAATTATACATTGTTAAATATACATTACCCACTAGATCCCTGTGGGACCCAACGTCTACGGAATTCCATCCGAAAGCCTTTTTCGACGGCCACAACGTGTACCCTTCGTGATGTTTAGACGTCAAAACCACATATCTACACAAACGTATAATATAAATATACGAGTATATCATATTATATAAATACATTTGTATTTGCAGATTATAAATAGCTTTTTAATTAAAAAAAAATATATAATATATATATTTATATGTACGATTATTTTTCATATATTTTGTGTAATATTATAAATATAATATAGTTACGATAGCGTATAATATTTACTTTGCTCCGGAATCGCTGATTATGCTGGCCCATTGCATGGGATCAAAGAATTCCGCGGTAAACTGAGGACCGAACTCTTGATACGCGAAACCGGGTTTATAGTTCTTCGACATGAAATTCACATAGTTCACGCCTTTTCTGCCTGTACGAACGATATAAGTTTATTATATTTATTAATTAGGGCTCGGAAGTTGTTGCATTTGCATGTTTTTTTTGTTGGACCATTAGATTTATTGCAAAGCTAGCTAGGAATTTATTCCAAGACACAACGAAAAACGTATAAAAAGTTTATAGTGCATATTTTTGCATATTTGGTGATTTTTAGATTTAAGAGCATATTTCTCAATTTTAAAATTTTTTAGAGCATAATTTATAAATAATTATAATTTGTGAAGATTTAGTGTGAAAATTCGTAAATAAGGTCGGCGAGAATAACGTGATATGTAAGAATTTGAAAATTGTTCAGTATCAAGTAAAAACAAAATAACTTATATTATTTCATTTAAATATTACTTAGACTACTGTTTACGTCGCGCGGCGTGTCAAATGACTGTGATTGTGATGGACACGCACATAGCACGTTTAAACTATCAACAATTTACCGGTTTCTAAGTTTATACACAATGATTATGTACGATAAAATATTCTGGGAATTTTCTGATTCTATAAATTTATTGAGATAAATAACTCATAGCACGTTAATCCCGCCGACCCTTTAATTTGAAAGAACTTCCTAGATATTAGATTCTGAGCGAAGCGAAGAATGTATTGGTTTTACAATGATGTGTGATTTTTTTTTGTTTTTCTTTTTTTTTTATTCTGAAGACATTTTTACTACCCGAAATAATGCTCCGATTATCACGAATAGGGTATGTTTCCGGTAGAAAAGTGGATCTAGTTGGTACTTTATTTAGGTCATTTTTTGAATTTCTCAAAATTGACCCTAAGCGGTAGAAAAAACTTGGAAAAAATGACGAAAAAGCGGCATTTTTCACGAAAAATGAAATTTTGACAAATTCAATTTCTATATTTCACGATAACTCAGGCAGTTTTTAAGATAACGACCTGAAAATTTTTTTGGGTGTTCACATAGCTATTATACATATGTGGTAAAATTTTGGAACCGTTATGTTAATTTTTCTACAAAATATAGGACTTTGAATATTTCGTAAAATTCACGTTTTTACGTATATAATGTTTGATAAAATTGT
>JAIUCT010000014.1:3306348-3412162 GCA_021307375.1 Tetraneura akinire | reverse complement strand
AATTTGAAACGCGTTAATCACTAGACATTATTTTTATTATATTATTATTTATATACGAAGGTCTACCCAGAGCGGTTATCTGAAATTAGTGGCATAATTTATAGTATAACTATGTAAAGTAATATGCTAAAAATTACCTATATCGTAATATTATATTGGACTGATAAAACCAATAATTGCAAAACTGTACTATAATATGCAAAATAATACTGTGGTATCCGAAAAATGTTATAATAATATTTAGGACTGTGCGATTATTTTTTCCCCGTAATAATCGATTATTTGAATCATATATATTCGATTATAATCGAATAATTGAATAATATTTATCAACGGTCGAATAATAATCGAATAATCTTACTACAGGGTATTTTAATAAGAGTAATGATCGAATAATTATGTTGATATAAACGCAGTATACAATATTAAAAAATACTCGTTATACAATCGTTACTTCACATTTTTTTTTTCGAATATTCGGCCATTTATCGATTATTTTTATACTGTTAAAATTAATCGAATAATCGATCAATCAAAATAATTGCACAGTCCTAATAATATTACGCGGGTAAATTGTTTTTTTTTTTTTTTTTTTTTTTTATGAAACTCTATATTATGACACTTTTGGGAAGGAATAAATAAATAATGAATACAGAGTTTTGCGCGCGTAGGTAGTTGGGAAATGAATATTATAATATATATATATATGGGTAGGAAAAGAAATGTGGAATATTAATAATATATTATTCGTCGAACGGATTGCTGGGGGCAAAACTAATTTTCTGACAGTCTCGGGAATATAAGGCGGTATCGCGACGATTTCGTTCGTGAAATAATTCATTCGATGTAAGAATATCCCCGATAATATACCGCGGTATATTACGTAAAATATACCTACGTTTTTTTTTTTCTCCCCAATTTCGAGATAAATAGTACGTTATTTAATCGATAATTACAATAATAATATATGTAATAAATATACTCGCCTTTCCAGTTCATCCAAAACCATTCGCTTCCGAATCCCGGGACTGAATACACTCCCCAGTGTATGAATATTCCGAACTTGGATTGATCGTACCACGAGGGCAGCGGCCTAGCGTCCAGACTGGTCCAGTCGGGTTCGTACCGGGTGACGGAATCGCCGCCGGTCGTTTGTGAAGCGCGGATGACCGCGGCTGCGACCAGAAGAAGAAACGCGGTGCGGACGAGGCGAAAACCCGGCATAACGATGGCGTCCGACGACGTTTTTTTTTCCGACATTATCACCGACCGCCGCAACGATACAATTGCTAATAATTAATTGTTATTATTATTATACGTATACGATTACTAATAATATTATAAATAATATTTGATTATAAAATGATAAAAAAAAAAAGGAAAAAAATTGATTATACGAAGGGTTATCAACCTGTCGGCGCGTTCGGACCAGTCGGACTGCGGCGAGGCAGATATATACGCGTGTTTATATATATATATATATACGTATACAATATTATATAATAGTTGTTCCGGTCGAGAACGATCGAAACCCGTCCGAGGGATACGACTACAACAATAATAATAAATATATACGCGGACGTCACGGTGCAGGTCATCAAAAATCGTGTGCGTGTATGTGCGTTTTATTTATTATACCTACTTACATTGTGTTTATTGTTCGTACACGCACGCTGTATAATGTACATAACGAAAGAAGCGGTGGTAGAGGTCTCTCGGGCTAAATTGTTGTTATTGTCGTATGCTATATAATACCTTTAAAAGCAATAATTTTATGCGTCTTCCATACGCGCGCGTTATATTTGCATACGTACAATATGCTATAAAATAATAATAATAATAATAATAATAATAATAATAATAATAATAATGAGTAAACCAGTAGCGCAACAAGGATTTGTCCGAGGAAGGGGTCATAAAATTATAAATTGTCGAATTAAAAAAATTCATGTTTCATTGTATTTTATAACTATATTAATATTAATTTATAATATACAAAGTCTAATCGTCGTTTTAGCTAAAGATTGAATTATTTCATTTGGTTTTTGACTAAATACGCGATTTATAAAATATATACTTAGTTATTAAATCGAAGGAATAAATACGATCCAGACCCGTGAACCATCCCCTCCCCTGGTTGCGCCACCGGAGTAAACGCACCTCGTTCGAATATAATATGTAAACGATGTGAAAAATATATGTAGGTACCTAAACGATAAAAATTTATCTAATAATATAAAATATGCGCTCGTCGAATCAAGAAAAATATACAATTTTCGAGGTCGTCGTAACTATAGAGAGAGAGAATAATATTATCATATTATATTATATACGTACGCGAATATAATATATACAAAATACATTTCGGTAGGTATAATATTATTATACCGTATACTCGGTAAGTGGTATATTATCTATACATACCATTAGATAATAACGTTATTATTATTATTGCCTCGGGTACATGATATATGTAATATGTATTATAATAGCGGCATATGTTAATATTTTATCGCCCGACTGGTCTGATCGTGCGTAGACGCACGGGCCATATTATAATATGAATTATTATACGCATTGTTAAACACTTAAATATATAAAAAAAAAATACATTTTGAATATTATAATATATTATGCATATAGGTACGTATTATTATAACAGCGAGATCCGAGTTTAGGTATATACCTACGCACCGACCTTCTGCAGTATAAATATACCTGCCAGTTGGTTAAATAAAGAATACAGAGTATACATTTTATATTATAACACTACCTACAGACGCTCGTTACGTACACGTATTGTATATACAGGGTGTTAAAAAAAAAAGAGTGGTTCATTTCGGAGGGTTGTCTTCTATTGTTCCAAACGTGAATAATTACGATAGTTCGGCGGTATACACAGTAGCGTAGAAGCATATAAGGTTCTTCTTATTTCTTATTTTAGGCGGTCACCTTATCGATGGGGTTCTCGCAGACAATAATTATTATTCGCGGTCCAAAACAGAATACAGTACGTATTGTACGTTATCATTAAGATTCTTCACACGACGATTCAAAAAACTGAATCATTTAATATTCTTATACAGAGTGTTTTTTTTTTTTTTTTTTTTTTTTATCGTGAACCAGCGTAATGTAACAATGAAAATATAAGTATAGTTTTTTTTTAAAATTATTATTACTGCACGTTTAATGTTATTTCTTCTATATACTTTGTCAAAGTCGTAATATTTCTACCCTCATAACCTAACCTTAAATGATAAAAAACAACATCGAATTTTGATTTCCAAATGGTAACATATATGTATAATGTTTTAAATAGTAAATTCTTAAAGAATGTCTTATATAAAAAGTTATAAAAATGTTAGACGTACTGTTTATCGAAATCCGACAAATATTTCGCGATTAATTAACATTCTGATTTCTGAACTATAGTCGGTGGGGGGACGTCGGGGCGTTAACGTCTATACAATAATTTACATAGATAATTAAACGATTAAACGTAAACAACGTAATCAATATTTGGCTCGCGGTTCACTTGACACTTATATCAATGTATACTGACTATACTACTGGTAATTGAAAATTGATATTTGATATCGAATACCAAATACGTGGATTTTAATTTGAATAAATTATATTTACCATACACAATATATTTATACCATGTTCGTGTATATTAACGTAGAAATCATTTATGAAATGTCATTTGTTATAGCAGTAATCGTTCGATATACCCGCTGTAGTGAATTGAATAAGAATTAAAAATAAATAAATAAGAAAAAAGTGGATAGAAAGATATACGGAATACAATTATTATTATTATGTTATATCAAGATTATATGCAATATATTATAATCGTGAAATTATTAAAAAAAAAAAAGTGTTTTCCTCGTGAAATAAATGATGAAAATAAAATATATTATTTAAATATTATGAACGTGAATTTTAATATTTTATTATGCAATATCGCACAAGGTCGATAATTTACAAGTTTATAAAAATATATTGACGATTTATAATATAATATATTATTCTATAATTTTATGCACCGGCTACACACGGTACGATATAATATAATTATATCAGCAGTAGTAGATTATTATACGTATATATTATCTACAAAAAAAATTCCTTCGTACTTACATGAAACAGACGTATTTTTGTAAAAAATAATATTATATATTATTCGGTTCACTTTATAACCTAGAAAACATAAAAATATAATTGAAAATCGTATTATTCATTACAATTAATGGCTAAAAAAAAAAAAAAAAATACAGCATTCTATTATTCGTTATAAACGTACGTGTGCTGTATACGATATATGTAGATACCGATCTAAGACGTTTGGACGTTTAGACAATAGTTCTTTTCAAAATAATAATTATTGTTCTTTATTATTCTTTTTAATATATATATTAAATAAAAAAAAAAAATTAATTTTTTACATTTTATTTTTGCCCGTCCGAGGTATTTCATAATCATTTATAGATTAAAAACTGTTGGATAAGATTACAAAAAGAAAAAAAAAACAGTAATATTATTATTAATCTATATACAGTTGTTGATTAGGTGTAATAATCGTTTTGTTTTCTGTATACTCGTGATAATGGCGGAAATAAAATTACGACCGAGAATTATAAAAATCAAAACACCGTCCTTATTATATTATATATATAATACGTGTATCGTATATGTTTTAACGCGAACCAAAATCAGTTTAAAATTTAAATAATCAAATTCGGCCATTTCCGAAATTTCAAATTCGTTTTCGACAATACAAACATTGAACCGACTCGTAATATAATTTTGTACGAAACATTTTACACGATGCACAATGCATATTATATTATTATTCTCGTAAATTTTCTTATTCTTCGTGACGTTTACGATAATACGTAGAATTTATTCCTCTTTGGCATTCGTATACCGTATGTTATAATAATTGTATATTTACGTACGATTTTGTCTTTTGTCCCGAGCACGTTTATCGGGTTGTGCGAGTACGTTTTTTTTTCCTTCGCCATCTGTGCACGGTCCATCGTTCGTGTAACGCCAAACTCGACGACTTCTCGCCATACACGTTATATGCATAAATATATTTATATAAGAGACTTGTTTGGTAGAACACGAACACATATTATATAACGCATCAGTGACGTATTTAGGATTTTGTCGAGGGGGAGAGTGTATACATCGGAAATTATATTAAATTGGCCCGAGACGGGATCGCGGGGATGTAGCAACAGGTATCAAAAAATAGCACTAAATCTCACATATTCCTCCCTCTCATAAATACTGGCACTATCAGTGGCGGATTTACGAGGGGGTTCCATGGGGTCTGGACCCCCCAGGGGCCGATATAATGTTATATAATATTTGAAGTCATTTTTCAAGACCCTCCCCTAAGAAAATATTGAAAATCCACCACCGGATAGTGTTATACGATAGAATATATAGATTGAGGGATATCGATTTGTATGTATATTTAATAAATTCGTCTCGTGTGAGGAAATTTTGTTTGTGTCGGACACGGGCAAACGCAGATTTTGTCGGGATTTTTTGTCGCAAAAACATGTTTTATTGCAAAAATTTCCACAACTATCTTATATTATAATATATTTATTATATAGTATAGAATCGCGACGGTCAATATTTCGCATGTACACTTTTCGATTTCGACCACGTACAAATAATAAAATGCCATAGTTATTATTCTTTCGAAATACGCGATGATATCTTCAGAATAACCGCGGGACCAAAGACGACTGTGGAGTAACGACTAACGAGTGACATTGTCCGTACTAATAATTTTCACAAAAGGCACTCTAAATAGATAAATAAATAAAAAAAATACCGAAACTAGATATTTTTGGAACGTTCATTTTTTTAAAATGCGTATTAAAATTTAAAATAATACGTATAAATGAGAACAGTGAGAAAAATATTTGTCTACTTTTTTTTAGATTATAATAATAATATAACGAAACTTACGCAATAATTTTCAATGTTTTTAAATAATATATTCAATTTAAATAAATAAAAACCCAAATCCACAAAAATTTACTTTTATTTAAGCAAATACGTATTTCGATAACAAAGTTCCAATCATCAGTACAAAACACAGACTGCAGAGATTATTTAGAGTAAAATACGAATTTAATTTACGAACAAAAGTCATTTTTTTTTCAAATCGCTTCCAATTCAATAATAATAACAACGCAATACACTTTACACCAGTGGCGTATTTTGTATTTATACGTGGGGTGATTGGGGGATAAATCCCCATAACCTTATTTTTTTATAGATAATATCGTTTTTTACCTAACTCTATTTCTCCTCTTGGGTCAATTTAATATGTTCCTCCTATATGCATATCTTCCCCCTTGACAAAATTCTAAATATGCCACTACTTTACACCATTTTATTGGTGTAAAGATTTCTTCTGCAGATTTTTCCAAATCTGAAGAAATAAAACTGAGTTCTCAAATACAAGTAGTTCTCGGTCGCGGATTTGTCAAACGTGCGTGTTTTCAATTTTAATTTTAAACCTTTGAACAATACGCTATAATATTACACTTATAATATTGACGTTATCGTATTGACAATGAATTATTATTCAATGCGACCAATGTATTTTATGAGTTATGCAAAATAGATAATTGTATAGCATTCAAAACGTCTACTATATATAAGAATTTACTAACCGAAATACAACCTATAAGGTCAAAATCGATATTTTAATGAAACATAAATATTTAATTCGCCCGATCGAAGATAATAATGAAATTACAGCGCAATATGGCAATGTATTAAATTATGAATAATATTTTGGTATGCACATTTAACAAAAATATTTTATGCGTATGATTGTTCAACGTTGTAAAATATTTTTAATACGAATTATTCGTTTATATAAAAATGAATTCTGAAATCGGCGAAGGCAATAAACGGATCGTTTAATTTGCATATATTTTGAATTCGTCTCATTGGAGTGTGTATATGCACCTATAAAAACATAAAATTATACATAAATACGAAAAAAAAAAAAAAATACGTATTTTTTATTTTCTAAATATACACGTAATATATTATTATTAAAATGGTCCAGCCGAAGCCGGTCCAAACGAAAAATCGAGAAAAATGATCAAGTTTTTATTGAAGTACTCGTATATATTATATTTGTTGGCTAATTCACTAATTAGCATTGAAAAAAAAATTATCATTATTTATAAATTTTTAGTGTTTCACGTGTTTGTTTATTATTATATTCATATTTTATAACATAATAAAACGCTAATTAAACAAATAATAAACGCTTTTTCTAAAACTGTATATTATATTATAATAAAAACATTATTTACATTTCCAATATAGTTAGTATATTATAATTTGAAAATTTAATTTTATGGATTTTAAGATATAATAACGTAATATACGAAACATTATACAAAATATATAATAATATATAGTACATATTATTATAAACGTCCATAAACACGTACCCATATGTACCCATAATTCCATAAACATGTGGCGAATGTTTCATTATCCAAATGTTAACGTAATGGGTGCCATTATCCGTATAAATTATATGATGATAATATTAATAATGGCCAGTGAATATAATAAGGTTTGATTAGGATAGGTTATGTTTTTCGAAGAATCCTTATAGATTTCGTTTAAAACGCAGAAAAAAGGTCAGTTTTAATAGTTTGCCGTCCCTGTTATAGACTTATAATGAATGCGTGAGAATTGGTAAATGCCAGCTATACAATTACCACATTATATCCAATTACGTAATATGTTATTTTGTCCGTCCTGTATTGTTGTTAAAATTCAATTTACATTGTAATAGTCACTCACTCGACCACTCGACAATTCACTGGACCACTCATTCGACTATACACTCGGCCGCTTACATTTAAATTTTCAGAATACGAGTATTTGTTACAAAAAAATAATAATAATAATTAAAAATGTAAAAAGTTGCTTGTTGCGTACAAAAAAAAAAAAAAAAAAAAAACAACATAATTAGTATAATACCAATTAAATTAAATTATTGGGACGTATAGACGCTTTATTTTTAATTAACGCGTGTGAACATAATTATTTTTAAACTCAAATATGAATCGGTGCAGATTGAAAAATCAGTATAATAATATTCTCGCAATAAAATATTAAAATAATAAAAAAAAAAAAAAAATAAATAATATATAATATATAATTTATATTTATTTTTTATTTTTAACAAATATTTATCCACTTATAAGAAAAATATGTTCAACAACGAAAACCGCGTATTCGAATTATGATGCGGTTTCCGACGAAAATTTTGTGTCGATTAACCGAATTTTTCGATTGATATGCCATCGAGCAGCACTGATGTAGATTAGCTGAATGTAATATAGACATCCCTCAATAACACCCTTAAGTTTTATCGGGTTTGGGTAAAAATTAATTTACAACGTGTCAGCTACGTACTTACGTAGGTACCCTTCAAGTTTATTTTTATTAATATTGTGTATGGAATACAAATATGTGATTGGTACACGTGATTTGGACACGTCATATCATTATGTGTAAAATAATCATTAGGTGTAGTGCAAATATAAAAATGAGTATCTATATATATATATATTATATATATATATATATATATATATAGTACTATAATGTATATGTCACTCTTGTTCAATTTGAATTCAATTTTATCGCACAAATGCAGTCGTGTGTGTAATGTAAGTATAAAAATATTTTTAAATTAAATATGTTATTAGTTTATTACATTTAATTTCGAAATGGAATTTTGAACTTAATTTTCGTTCAATAATGTCACTGCTGTAAAAATAATAATAATAATATTTTATTTTATTTTCATGATCTACTTCATTATTACTTCATACTTGACACACGTTCTCGCAAAAAAAACGTTATTAAAACTTAATTTAAAATGTTATATCGAATTTCGGTATAGGTACCTACTCATAAGTTATACTTATATGTTATATATTAATATATTATACAGTAACAGCGTTCATATAATATTAAATATTCAATTTTATGTATTTGGAATTATGAGATTAGTCTGAAGTAAGACATACCAAAAGGTTAGCGTGTAAATGTATATGCGAATAGATTAAAATTGGTGACGAGTGTACGTGTAATTATGTCACCTTAACTATTGAATTGTAGAAATAGTGTAAGCCTATTGGAACGATCGGGCCCGAGATAACTTTATATTCAATTATTATTCAATTTTTTAAATATTTTTCAAAGAATTAAACGAAAATCCATGTTGCCTATTATTTTTTATTAGTATATAATTATATATATTTAGGACATGTGAACGTTCTCAAAATTAACTATTTTTTTTTCTAGTAGTCTTTACCCAATGAATTAGGAATAAAAATTGAATTTGAATTTATAATAACTAGAGACAATCGTTTTGCTATATAATAAATCAAATTAATCAATAATCTTAAATTAATAATACTTACTGTATTAAAATGTAATTATTTAATTTAAATTTTATGTATGTGTCAAAGTATGAAGGTAAAATATATTTTTTCTTCATTATATTAAATAACAATTATTCGTAGAATATAATTTTTTCAAATTTTATACTTAATATTTTAAACGAACAATTTTATAAATTTAACAATATTATGATAAATTAATATAGTACTATTTATAGGATCATTTTCAAAAGCACATAATATTGGCAATAGAAATAAATACAGGTATGAAACTATGAAAGATTAAAACTATAAAAATAGATAATATGTTTTATTTCTTTATCAATTTATATTTAACATTAAATTTTAATTTATGTTACTATAGGTTACTATTAAATATTATTATGTATATTAAATCTAACATATTCGCCAACTCCTTTATTAAAACATATTATTATATTCTTTCCAAAGTAACGGAAATTGGTATCAACACGTTTATATAAACTAAAATCGTATTTTGTATACTCATTGATTCTGCAGTTATTAATGTAACATATTAAATTTAATTTGAATTTTAACCTAACAATTATTAATTAACCTTTTTCAAAGAAAAAACTTTTTGTTCATCAATCAATTAAGTATTAAACTATAATACAAATATATATATAATATTGTTATCCTATATTTCTGTGCTTTTTTATAAAATAGCATCGTATTTTTTAATAAACTTTTTACTTTTTAACTTTATACAATCAATACGAGTAGAGCAACCAATATAGGTTTGGGTTTACGCAGGAATATATATCAATTTACACGTTTCATATTAATGCACATAAAATTTGCCTATATAAAACGCCTTTCACCCGTTACTGCCACGGTATTTTATGGTATACAATCAATAACCATAGCAACAAAAACATAATAATTTTGTAAGTTTATATAATACATAGGTAATATATTTATAAGAAAACTGTATTATGTCAAATTATTAAGTCCAACTCGGGTGGTTTTTCAAATGTCAAACTCGTTTCAAAAATATAAACATATTCGTACGAAACTTATTGAGTTACAGTACCTAATATATACCTACCTACACAATTTGGACTTGTTAAAGTTTTATAATAGTTTAAGGGAAAACAGACGTTTTATACTTTTAATAAATATTTCCCATAATGGATTTTGTATACATATAATTTATAAACCATACATTAAAAGTATAATAGTATAATATTAAGGGTATATTTAACCCTTTTGAGGTTGCTGTCCTTTGACATTATCGAGGTCAACAGAAATTATTAATAACTATAAGGATATTTCAGGAAATAAAGATATATATCTTTACTTCCTATAGTAAATCATGTCAGAATAAAATATAACGTAGTACCTAGGTATTATCGTTATAAATATATAATGTAAAATTCAATAATTGGATGGAATAGTAATAGTTATACATAATATATTATAGGTATTGTATAAAAACTGTAAAACGTATTATTGTTTACACAGAAAATAAAAGCATCTTTATTATACGTATTATCTTTCTTTAATTAAAAAAATAAAATTAATGAATTACTTAGTTTTGATGAAATAATAATGCTTTTTAATGATTTAGATTTTATTATAATTGTTTGTAGCATGCAAGTTTTAAGTTTAATAAACCAATATATCTACAAATTAAAAAAGTAAATAAATTACCACTTTCTTAGATTATATATATATATATATGTGGCAGTTTGAATTCAATTATTGGACAATATAAAATAATAAATTAATAAATCATAAAACATTAATTGAAGCCAATTTAAAATTTAAATTAAATTTCAACGAAAACAAAACAAACGCAATTAAAAAATAAATTGTGTTTATACAATTTTAAAATATTAAATTATAAACTTTTTAATACAAATTGTATAACAATTATTATAGTCCTTAGGTAATTACTAATTATTAATATAACTTAAAATATAAAATTATTGCTAATTATTTATCAATAAATCTTTATACGTTACCTATAGCTATTATTGTTGTATTGTAGTAATAACATTCGTAATTATTATTTTTCTTTTTTTTTTTTCGTATTTTTATGTATTTATCCAATGGCAGGGACAGGTAATAAAATAATTTCATTTTTTGGATTTGATAATGTGAAAACTTGACTTGGGTACTAAAACGATTTTTATGACCACTGAATAATTTTTATTTATTTTACTATTTTTCAATAGACATTCAACTAAAGGTTATTAATTGAAATATTCATTATAAATATTGAACAAATATTCTTGTCACGCGTTTCCGTTGTTAAATAAAATTGTGACTTCAAGTTTTTCTATTTCTACATAATGTTCTATCCTTAATGTACTTAACAACTGTTAGACGGTTATGTAAAATTAATTAAATTAGATACGAGATTCGAACATAATAGAAGGGTTTTAATAAATGTAAGTTTTCTACTACATATAGTAAGAATATTTACATCAATAAAATAATATATAAAATGACAATGGTTAAAATATTTTATCAACTGTATCTTATTAAAATTCGCTCGCTTTGAAATTGCATTTATACATTTTCTCATTCAATTAATATTAATTAAATTTACTTCGTGTTTGATGACATAGTTACAGATTCAAACAGATTATTCTTTCATTAAACATTAAATTTTTTGAGAAAATGTACAATTTTAATTGCATACTACAGTTGATAATCTGATAATAAAAAATACTTAATATATTATAAATTAAATATGATAATACCTAGTACTTGTCGCAAAATTAGAACCAGGTGTACATCATGATGAGGAAAATCAATATAATAAATCAAATATTATATTATAATAATTTTTATTAAATTATTATACATTATTAAAAAAAAAATCACAACTCAAAGTAATAGATTATTAACGTTACTATAAATCGAAACTTAAACATTAAACATAGATGTTAAGTATAAAATTTAAAAAAAACAATGTTAAAATAACTTAATAATTATATTATTTATATAAAACTTAAACAAAAAACCGTGAGTACCTAATTTTTTTTAATAAAAAAAAAAAAAATAAATAAAGAGTAAGAGAGAATCATTACTACTTTTCAACATTGATTCGACATAATATTATATTATTATATAACACAAACAATATTTTTAACATTTAATCCTTATAAATCGTACAAGAGTATATTATATAATATATAATATTATAATTGTTTTTTTTACTAAAAAAAATGTCAACGGAAACGATTACACTTGATTTCCGAATATTTTAAAATAACACGAATAATATTCATTTACGCGTAAATTTTATCTATAATATAATATAAACTCTGGGATTTTCGAAATTTTTAACTGCAATATACCAATAGTTCAACAACGGAACTTTATATGTGCTTAAATCGATTTACTATATTATATTATAATAATAAAGTCATTGGGAGCTCTGTTCATCGTATATAATATAATTATATATTATTATACTTTCATTACACAATATAAATAGTAATTAATATTTTTTCCCTAATACACATATATCTCACTAATAACGATTACATTTATAATAAAATAATAATAAGTGTATTACTTTCCGAGTTTTTTTTTTTTTTTTTTATAATTTATACTATAGAATATATTGAGAAAAAAAATATAAAATAGTAATAATAATTATATACTTATATAATGTATATAGGCACTAGACTAGAATATAAATAATAATAGTAGTATTAGTATTAGTCATTACATTAGTATAGTAAAATATGAAGAGATGTTATACAATATTGTTCAAAACAAATTTGTGGAAAACAAAAGGATCGGTTGGAGGGGAGTTGGTCATCGATTACTCGAATAAGAATTATACGTTATGACATAGGCGCAATTAGGTTAAAAATTTTGGAGGGGGGGGCTTAAGTCCCAAATAATATTATATTTATAATATATTAACAAAAAAGCCTATTAAACTATTAAAGTTTATTAAAAAAATTTGGGGGTTATAATGATTTTTGGGGGTGCTGAGCCCCCCTAAAGTCCCCCTCCCCCCAATTTGCGCCTATGGTTATTGAAAACAAGGGACAAAAAATAAGCCGATTCACTAATAAAAAATACTATATTCTTATTGGGTTGAAGAAAAAAAAAATGATAATTTTAATAATTTTAAAATAATAATTATTTTTTACGAGATGTTTATTATACACCGGATCAATTATAAAAACTTTATATTCTCAGTAGACCTTACACGGTTCGAATGCAAGATTCAGTGACTCGGAAGTCCAAACGAGGACGAGAACGTGCGCATGCAATATGATAAACGATTCCCCAGATGATGATTATAAATTATAATTTATAAGTAACAAAGTTGTACTGTAATTAGTTGTCTTAATTGCGATTCATAACAGAATTTTACGTTTTCAGTGAAATATTATTTTCTAACGCCACCCGTCATTCTGTTAATTAAAATATATATATATATATATTATATATGATAAAATACATTTATTATATTTTGAGATCAGTTATGTCCAGGACAAGTGGAAAAAATTGTTTTGTTCAGGAACTTTAAAAGTAAAAAAAAAAAAAAAAAAAATACAAAATACAAAATAATAAAGTCGAAAAAAAAATATTGAGTCGATGACGACTAAAATAAAATGGAAGTTTTTTTTTTATTTTAAATTACAGCTACTATAACGTATAAATATTATAGAGCGATTGAACCTCGAAAGTAATTTTTCTATATTTATTAATTTATTTTGAGACCAGTATTGTTTTAAGTACAACGATTTTAAAGTAGCACAATGATGTATAAAACTATATAAATATAAATACTCTATAATTATAATAATGTATGTACTTATTGGATTTGAATATAACATTAAAATACGCTCCTATTTATGCATAATATATTATTTTAGGTTTTAAAAGATAATGACTTATATTATTATACGTTAAACGCTAAAATGACGATATTATAATTATTATAATACCTATCTTATCATCGTGTTGGCGATAGTGTCCTGTGTGCACACACTAAACTACAAACTGCGAGTACCTATAATAAAATAAAATGAAAAAAAAAAATCGATACTTTATGAACAGCGCTTTTGTAATTCAAATGTAATGATGATTAATACAAAATAATAATAATAATAAAAAAAAAAGTTTTATGATATTATATATGAGGTACTCGTTGTAGTCTGTAATCTGTACGCGTGTACACAACTTGCGGAAACCAGTAAACGACATTTCAGGACGATAATTTATTATATACGAGTTAAAGTTGATTTTATTATGTTAAAAAAAAAAATAATAATAATAAATTAATATATTATTTTTAAGCTTAAGAAATAAATGAACGAATTTAAGGATAGATAAAAATAAAAATATTATTATATTATATTTAAATTATGAATTTTACGAAAAAAAATAATTATAAACCATGTGACTTCAGTGCACTGGTTTTTTTTTCTTATAAAGGATTAGCGTATTATTAAAATATATAGTTTGATGGTCAACACCTCGAGAATAAAAGTACGAAGAAACTATAACTAAATTAAAATAAACGAACAAAAATACAAATATATTATACGAGAATATTAATTATATCTTCAATTTAGCTGATTAATAAAATGTAAATATTTAATGAAATATAATATATATATTATATAGAATTTTATTTTAACGAAAAAATTATTTAAAACGAAACCCTGTTATAGTAGTTATTAATTTTATATTTGCCTATTAAAATAAATATAAGTTTATAAGATAAAATATGAATTTATATATTATTTATTATATTTATGTTACTATTTTTTTTTTTTTTTTTTTTTGTACAATGCGTGAACAAAAATAAATAAATTTGTATATTATTTACTTTATTGTGATATATTTTATATATTATTGTATCAACGAAAATCCGAATAAATATAATATAAATCTGTTTTCAACATGACATGATGACTTACGGGCGTGTACAATATATTCTAATTTTGTTTTCGTCGAAATGTCGATTTACAGAGCCGACCTTATTTTTTTTATACGTAAAATAATATTCTCTTACAATCGTCATTATCACAATATATACTTAAAAATATCGTAATTATAAGGTACACCATTAGTAAATTACTACATGTAATATAATATATTATATTATTACTCTTAAGATCGCAAACTATCCAAGTCTACATATAATAATATTATAAGTCGACTTCGGCACGTAATTGAGATTTCCCTTCGTCAATTATTATTGATGATCTGTCTTCGACACACGGAGAGGTCGATCTGTATTGTATGTTATTATTATTATTATTTGACAATATCATCGCGTGTGACGTTTTATTATGGAGTGTATTTTTCAATTTCGTTATTTTTTTAATACATTTTATATATATAATATAATATATAACGAAAAAGCCGTTTTATATAGTTTAAAATGTACGAAAAATACCAAATTTGCGGTGTTCACTCGTATTATTGTCATTGCGGCATCAATTATGCGATTCCCATGAAAATTTCAGGATAATAATATTATATGCTCGATGACATCATAAGATTCTCAAATGTTCCGAAGCCGGACGTAACACTCGGAGAGAGAGAGAGAGAAAGAGATGGAACGAAGTCGCGAAGAGGAAGAAAACATAATAGAAATTTGACGACCAAAGAAAAACGAAAATCGAAAGAATGAATAAAAATAAAAATAAAAATAAAAATAGAGACGTCGCGTGTTGTAGTGTACGTACGCGAGAGCTCATTTGTTCGGAGGACTCTCCCAGCCGTTTTCTTTGATCATGTGCGCCATTTCGATTATGTATTTGCCCTCCTTGTATTTTTGGCTAGATTCGAACGCATGTTCCTGTAAACACACCGAAGACAAAATATCTGTAGAAATGTGTATGTACATCGTACATTAATATTTTAAGGCGATTGCCGATAAATATATACGTTATGCTATATTGCTATGCATATTGGGTAAAGTATATTATTATACGATAAAAACTCACACGAGAATAAAATAATTTCGAGTTATTATTGTATACTATTAAAATAATGAAATTATCAAAATCATAATGAAAATACAAATTTGTATAATAATTATATTATCAAACCGATCGAGAACACTTTTTTAATCACTCCGTACATACAATTCGGATAATGGTATTATAAATTCTGGATTATGCTTACTTACGTATATTGCGTTATGTATAATAGTTAACACGATTCATTATTGTGTTTATAAAATTTGTATACGTATAATAATTTATTGTCTGCCAGTCAAGATAATCACAGACATTAACACTTACGTATTTCCAACCCAGGATGGTCCTACAACATTCACAATAGATATCGGCGACTGCGTGTAGTCCGGTCAACAAAATCCTTTCTTCTGCCGGTCCACATCCAACGTTTACGCTGCGAGGGGAGAAAAAATACAAAATTAATATTTACCTTTTTTTTATTATTTATTTATTATTATTATTATTATTATTATTATTATTACAGGAAAAATACTTAAAACGCGTATGTTATATACAGTAAACCAACGTGTATCTCTATATCTTATAATATTATAATAGTATTATATAGTATAAGTATATTATAAGACATAAGTTATATATACACGACTTAACGTTATACGAAACGAAAAATAATTTTCAATTTTTATATCAACATGTCAATAAAATAACACGGGTTATATTACGCACTGTTATAAAATTGTTAAAATAATATTATTATATATATACTTACACAGAATTGAAAAGATATGCTCTTCCTTGACTGCCTTGAAAAGACTGAAACAACAATAAAATTAAAATTATTATTTCATAATAAAAGGTTAACAATAATACAATACATTTATACGTTATAAACCTAATATTACGTATGACCTATAATATGAAATATTATGTTACAAATAAAAATATAGATACCTAATTAGTTTTACCTATTATATACGTTTGCTTGTATTTCGATTATTTAATGTACGATAGTACTTTATTTCATAATATATTTAAAGGCGCGTTTAAACTCATGTAAAAAATATAATATTACATCCTACAAAGTTTTTCAATCTATAATCCAAAGTAGTCTTGAGATTTAAATTAAATTTTTATTCAATTTAAAATCATTTATTCTTTACAATAATATAAAAACTTAGAAATAAACTTTATAATATTATTAATCATTATATTAAATATAAGAATAATAACTATCGTTATTAATTATTTGCAATCAATCAATAATCGGTTCTTTTTATATTTTAAATAAATTTATTATTATTTGGTTGTATATAGAATAACTATTTGTATATAATGTCTATGGATTATAATATTTTGATTTTCGAATTAAATTTCACATTACAATAATTAATTATACTAAATATATAGCATTTTACGAGGACAATAACATATTTTTCAATCGCAATGGCTTCTATGAATTAACAAAATATTAAGTACTTAAATAATAGAAAAAACTAAAAAAGTGAAATTTATAAAATATTCATAAATATTTATAAATATGGAAGAACAACATGTTAAAAAGTTCGTTTTTCGTAATTGTATACAAGTTTAGATTGTTTTTTTAATATGTATACATCGTAAATACATAGAGTAACGTATATACAATTAAAAAAACGAAAAACATTTCCAAAATACATTAATATATTATTAAATTGTAGGTATGCATGATATTAAGTCGGGTTTCAGTTTACACGCAATAATACATGGTACGTACATATTATATTGATGGAAAAAAAAATAATAACTCATAGTTTTTTCTTTATTTATATATCGCTATATCAATATACTTCAAAGTCTAAGTAACAAGACCCGTTAATACCTTATAATATCATCTGTTAAAGTGATTGTCTGTCACTTTTGACCATAAACATAAGTCAATATGATAAAAATTATATTCTTCAATTATTTAAAATGTATTATTCAAATATTTATTGGAAAAAAATACAATATTTAAAATAAATAGTTTTTATTTATTTATGCATTGTACACTTAGTTTATCGAATCATTACATCATAATGTATAACAATATAATATACTCGATAAGATTATTGTATAATATAATGGATAATATAGGAAATAGTGATAAGGATAACATATAAATAGTCATTGGCATATTCCATGTGCTCATGTCATTTATTATTATTACGATAGTAAATATTTGTATTTTTTCGTGCACGTTTTTAGTCCAAGAGCAAATAATATGTTTAATAAGATAAACGAATAAAATGTTTAAAGAGAAAATAAATTGAACGAGTACGAACCCAACGAAAAATAACAATACTTGATAAATGATAGCGATACGAAACGATTGTAATTCAATCCGAAAACAAACAATTTCATTGACTATTTAAATGTCATTCCAATATATTATATCACGTAAAATTTTTTTTAAAAAAAACTAATTTCTTATTTCAAAATTTAAAAAGAAAAAAATTGTGTCTATTTGAAAATACGATTGTAATATATACTTATAAGCACGTTAAACTGTAATGAACGTTTTAAGATATTGATTTAAAATAATTAATAATATACCGAATGGCGAATGAAGTTTTTGTCCGTCGGCAGTGTGATAAATGATAATTAAAAATGTTTTACTCGTTAAAACGATAGTGTCGAATTACTATTTTCGAACGTAACTTTATTAATTTACTGTCGTGTTAATTACCGAACTACAAGTTTATATATTATCAAAGATAACAATAATAATATTTATAATATTTCAAGAGTCAAGACCTTCCAAGATATTGGTTTGAGCTTTATATTGTTTGAAATTAAATATTCTTACAGAGTACGTAAAATATTATTAAAAAAAAAGAGCTGATACCCCTGCCGCACAGGATACAGGTGTGCGGATCATAGCGTTTAATTTTACTTAGAATTTGAATGCAATGATAAACCAATGCATTCGAAAAAACGATTCTGAGCGAAGTTCAGTCAGATTATAATTTTCGTTTGAACTAAAAATATAAACTTAAAACAGCTATAAAAAAAAATTTAGATTAGGGATTTTTCTAATATTTTAGTATGATGTTAATTAATATGTAAGTATACTTCAATAAAATTTTCAGACCTTAATACCAAAAATTGACAATTTTATCAAACATTATATACGTAAAAACGAGAATTTTACGAAATATTCAATGTTCAATATTTTATAAAAAAATTTAAAAAACGGTTCCAAAATTTTACCACATATATATAATAGCTATGTGAACCTTCAAAAAAAATTTCAGGTCTCTATCTTAAAAATTGCCCGAGTTATCGTGAAATATAGAAATTGAATTCGTCAAAATTTCATTTTTCGTGAAAAATGCCGTTTTTTCGTCATTTTTTCGAAGTTTTTTCTACCGCTTATAGTCAATTTTGAGAAATTCGAAAAATGACCTAAATAAAGTACCATCTACATCCACTTTTACATCTGAAACTCGCTATTCGTGAAAATCGAAGCGTTATTTCGGGTAGTAAAAGTGTTTTCAGAATATTTATTTATATGTATGGATTCTAAAATTTTCGTTTTCCTAAAAATATCAACTTAAAACGGCTATAAAAAAAAATTTTGACAATGGATTTTTCTAATATTTTAGTATGATGTTAAGTAATATGTAAGTATACTTGAGTAAAATTTTCAGACTAAAATACCCAAAATTGACACTTTTATCACACATTATATACGTAAAAACGTGAATTTTACGAAATATTCAAAGTCCTATATTTTGGAGAAAAATTAATGTAACGGTTCCAAAATTGTACCACATATATATAGTAGCTATGTGAACATCCAAAAAAAATTTCAGGTCTCTATCATAAAAATTGCCTGAGTTATCGTGAAATATAGAAATCGAATTCGTCGAAATTTCTTTTTTCGCGAAGAATGCAGTTTTTTCGTCATTTTTTCGCCGTTTTTTCTACCGCATAGCGTCAATTTTGAGAAATTCAAAAAATGACCTAAGTAAAGTACCAACTACGTCCACTTTGCTACCGGAAACATATCCTATTCGTGAAAATCGGAGCATTATTTCGGGTAGTATTTTTGTACACAGACAAAAAAAAAAAAAAAAAAAAAAAATAATCACACATCATTGTAAAACCAATACATTCTTCGCTTCGCTCAGAATCTAAAAACGTGATATTGATTATCGAAAGTAGTAAAATGAACAATCATCATTTTTCCAATATTAGTACATGGGCAACTACGAAAACAAATGTAATAATAATAATATATAAAGACGTGACACGGGCAGTGTGGAGATTTAAGAATTTTTTCCTTCATGTTATATAAAAATCAATAATTATTAATTATAAATATAAAATATCCATTTATATAATATGTGCGTCATAAAATAATTGGTCAGTAATATACGAGTATTATATTGCATATATCGTATAAATATGTTTTATAATATAAAACGAATTAAAAAAACCTATTCGTTTAAAATGACAACGTCACGTTATACAATACTGATATAATACGAGGTAATGAAAATTATAAAGCGTCCGTCCTTCACACAAGTTTTTCAAAAGTTAAACGTTAAATATTAAACAAAATCTTTTATCTAAAAAATTAGTTGTAAAATTTCGTATAATATCCAGAGAACATGTCCAAAAAACTTTTGATATTCATTTAAAACTAATATAAATATATATTATAAATAAACTAAAAATGATTTCATCAAATTTATTTGGTATAATTTACGTACTAACAATATACAATCTACATAAGCTAATTTTTAATAATTAAATATTGCGAGCATAAAAAATATGGAATTGTATTTTTTTCAAATGAAATTATTAACGTAACTATTTTACATTAATTTTTCGTACCATATAAAAATAAATTACTAAAATATATATTGTATATGCATTATGCATAAATAAATTAACCATTATCACGTACGCCTATCGTAAAACTCGACACCATCACGTCAATTGCTGTATAGGCCTGTTACTTATAACTCATAAGTCATAAGTTATAATACTCCATTAATGTGTTGTACTGTTGTACTAGCATTACTCATTAGTGATTAGTATTACTGAGCAACGATGTAGCTTAATATATAATATTATATTATAGTGTATACTAATAGTTAACTAGTTATAGTTATAACTACTCTCGAGTTAACATATTATCGTTATTACGTTACTATAACATAACATTATAATAGTAAAACAATAGAAATTACAATTATTGGGACCTAACGTAAACAAATGAGCTAATATTCATTTATTATTATTTACATACGGACATAAGCCCTCGATTATAAAATACAAAATACAAATTAGGTTACATAATCGTATTAACAAGTTATTAACAAGATTACAAAAAAGAAAACAAAAACAAAAAATATATAAAAATAAAGAAAAACATTAATATGAATACATACGATTAAAATGTAATACAAGATGTTAAGAGACAAAAGAAAAATTTTGAAACGAGGGATCTCTGGGATTGGCACAAGATAATAATCGCCTAATGGGTTCATTACGCGTGAAGTTGGTGGTAAAATACGGAATAAAAAAAGAAGCATTAGTTCTAGAGGACGCTGAGGAACCTCTTTAATGTTTTCAATGAGACTATAGACTCGATAACGATAATGAAAAACTGGGTCAAGCGATTTTTTTCAAAAACATCAGATGAATATAAACTTTTAAGACTAATAGGTACCACTCTGTAAAATTACAAAAAAAAAAATTCTAGCAGTTATTCATCTAAAATAGATACAGATAAGTTTAATGTAGGTATATATAATACTCGAATATGATATATTTATTACTGAAGTCATAAATGGTATATTGTACATTTTATATATTATATTCTTAAGTTACGTATCATTAATAATAAAACTTTAAATAAAAATTATATCTATTATCAATGTTTTAATTATTTTATAATATACATTATAAAAACAGAATGAAGAACTTTTTTACGACTACGTCACCTTCTCTTGCTATCATTTTAAACTCTACAAGGCGAACCAGTAAAACGATCGATTTTAAATTTTACAATTTTCAAAAAACACTTTTTTCCCCCTATTAAAAACCGAAAGTTTCAATTCAATTATAAACAACAATAATCCAGATCAATAATGGTAAAGAAGTATAAGAAGAAAAAGAAGAAGAGAGCCCGAAGCAGATTAGATGAAGGTGGCAATTGATGGGAACAAATGAAATGAAACTTGTTTGTCAGACTACTGTGTCTTCAAGGTCGTAAACTAATAAGAAGACTATATTTAATGAATAAATGATAAAATGAATAGCCAGAAATGATTGTGTATCATCTCCGTTCTCATCGTAAGTCAAAAGAACATAATATACATTCGATCACATTAAATTTGTTGTAAATAGGTTTCCATTTCATTTTTAATACTATAGTATTTTATTATAGAATTATTTTCAATATCATACAATTGTTGCTCAGAGCTCAGTGATAATTTTACATCGCAACTAATAATCAAAAACCTCAATGCGGTTACTGCCGCCATTTGTAAATAACAATTATTATTTTAAATTTTAAAAACCACGAAAAATTATATTATTTTATGTCGATAATGTATAATTTGTTGGCCGTTAGTGATAGCGTCATGTAGGAGAAAAATTATATTATTTTATGTCGATAATGTATAATTTGTTGGCCGTTAGTGATAGCGTCATGTAGGAGACCTATGAACTATTTACACGACAGCAGTGGCTTGACGATGGTGTTACAAAGATAATTTCATAATTTCTATTGTTATTATTGTACAATATTTTTTATTACACCCTAGGATAAGGACTAATAGGATAATTTAGTATTATTCCTATATAACATTATTACCTTCTACAGTAATAATGTTATATCAAAAATGAAATAAAATTTCATATACAAAATACAACACAATATTATTATTTAGATGAAATGAAACGATGATTATTAATACGAAAAGATAGAAAAAAGTAAAATATTTTCAGAAATTCCTTTACTTAACATGTACGATATTTTTTATCGAATTCTAATACGCTGCAGTATCAATAATAATATAATAATTATTACTTTAAAATAGTATATTAATATGTGTAACAAGTTTAAACATATCTTATTTAGTAACCAAATAAGGAATGATTGATATGCGATTTATCGTTCATTACCGTGATAAATAAAAATAAAGTTGGTAGGTACCTATAAATACCTTTCTTATAGAAAGTACATTCGTTCTATTATAGTTAAAGACACGATAATATAAATAAAATATATACTCGTATATATTTTTTAATTTAGCATTTATTTCATTTTATAGAATTAAAATCCTTTAAAATATTTTACGAAAGAATGGTTTTCATTATTATTATAATTTATAATTGTTGTTTTTTATTACGCATATATTACACAATATACGTGATGAAACAAAATCGAGCGACAAATCGTAATAATAAATCATTAACATAAGTTGTACATTTTATAATATTTACGTCTAAATAGTCGTGCTCGTGCGTAGCCATTATATGACACAAGAAGAAATATAGATAATAATTATTATATTTTACATTAGGCACACTACTTTTACCTTGTTTTCGAGATTAATAACTTTAGGACTTATTATAATATATAGCAGTTAAAGTAAGTTTTACGTCAGTATATATATTATTATGTCACTTAAACGTTATACGTGTAATTAAAGCGTCGTGAATATTTTATTCTAATGTTATTATTTAATTAAATTATAAAATTAATAACATACAGTGAAGTGAAGTATATTACCGCGGGGTTAGGTATATTATTAATAATTAAATGTTATGTATAGTGAAGAGTATAACAGTGATTTGTTTAACCATCTTCAAGTCATGTATATTAATTATATACTTTAACCTATTCTTAAAAAAATATTAATATCGTCATGACCACTGATTTATATAATACTTTAATGTTGACTTATAGTGAAATTGTTTTAAGACGGATATTTTTTTTTTGCTCTAAAATTAAACGCGTACGCTATAATGTAGTCGATATAATGTATCGCTTATGTTTTATATAATGACAATAATTTATTATCGTCATAATCGTTTTATGTTAAATAGGATTTTTTTCTAACAATGTCGTTTAATAATAAAAAAAAAAAAAGATTAATAAATTATATTCAATGAAGCGTGTATAATATTTTTCCTGTTATCATTTTATTTATACATTCGAACACATAGCACGTTTTAAATAAACTGCTACAATATTGTATATTATACTATATATTTAACATTATTTTAAAGGACGCGTGAAACTATACAAACTTGAATCTTGACAAAACTTTTAAAAATTACAACTCAAACTGTTGGAATTTGTTAAAATTCGTATCAAAAATTATTGATTTAATATATACGAATTGGTCGTCCAACAAGTCCAAGTAGAGTTGTTTGTTGCGAGTATTTTTTTTTTTTTTTTTTTATAAATATTTTAGTATGCTATATCATGTGAAGCTATAAAGCTTCACGTACCAACGAAGTTCTGTCGTATATATGCGATTTTACTTTAATTTTTAACGTTATCGTTCGACCAAAACGTAAAACATAATATACGAATTTCGCAAAGTCGCAAACGTAGGTACTAACATACAAATCACCACGTAATTTTATGTTTACGTTCTTTTTATATTATACGTTTGAGCTCGTCTCAATTCGTTACGGTACATGTACCTACGACATTATACTAAAATCCCGAACCATCTATAACTTCATTAATCTAATAGTCTTATCGTGTCCCCGACTCCGACGTGCTGTCTATACGAATTACGGAATAATAAATGAATATTACATAATTCGTGTTGTTTTAGACTATATATTATACGTATTATCATAGGCGTACGCGTACGCTGCAGATTCCAAATTCAGAGGCAACACAAAATAAATTCGGCCCAATTTTTGCCCATAATTTCATTTATTTTATAAGTTAATTGTAAGTATACTTATATCATAATAATTATAATATCGTATGTATTGTTGTTATTTTAATTTATCGATGTTAAAATTTAATAATTAGCAACCCAAGAAAAGATTCAGGGACAGCTGATCATGTTGCATCTGCTGCCTCCGTGCGCACGTCTATGCGAAACGTTTCGGTCGCTCTCGCTCCCAATATTGTTAAAAACATTTTTATAAATATTTAATATAGTATTATGTATAATGTATTTATAGACAAACGAGGCGAATACGTGGGAGAAGAAAGAGAGAGGTACATGTGGCATACGCAGTAGAAAAAAAGTATTATTTTTTTTTAAAAAAAAGTCATTGTTTTGTAGGTCGTACATAATATATAATATATTATATAAATAATCATCGCGAATGCAAGTGCAGTTGCACATGCACATTTTTATTGTCTTTACTTGTTTGCTAAATATAAAAACGCAAACACCACAGCACGCGCGTTGCCAGCACAATACGTTTTGTCGTATACGTATATATAAATAAAATAATTTTTTATCGAATCATTTATATACTAATATCGTATATTATTTAAATGTTTATTTTTTCAGTTGGTTATTTGTTTTTTTTTCTTATAATATCGTCGCGTGTCTCCGTAATTACGAGCACGTGGTTAATAATAATAATAATAAAAAAAAAAAACATAATATTATTGTAAGTTTTTCGGTATGACACATCAAAGACCAAAATTTATTACTGGCGGTGATTTTTGCATTTTTTATTATTATTATTACTATTATTATTATTACTATTATAATACACAAAGCGCGTGTTTAACGATAATCGTAATAAAAACAAATTCGCGACCTCTCTTCCTCCTCTGCGAACTACAGCAGCTTTCGATATGCACGCGGCGCGAATGCCTACTGCGCAGTTACAAACAACTCGCCGCGCCGTCAATACAATGCGAACAAAAACATCGTCACGACGAAAAATTTTGCGGGAATATTGTCCGCACTCCGCGAAGTATAAATTTTAAATTAAAAAACACGAGTTTTCCTAGGTTAAAAAAAACAACATTCGATCGATACCTACTACATTTTTTTCTCTCTCCATAACGTCATAATTCATATACGAGTCACGAGTATATTATAATACACGTTGGATAAACAAATATTTTTTAGTCGAGTTTGTCCATAAATATTTTACAGTTTGGTCGTTCGCGTGCAGTATATGAATACGAACGCAAAACAAAACCAAATACTAAGCACCTAAACGCGTTGTCGGTTTTACGCGCGAAAATTTCACGTGTTGATTTTTCAAACGTAGAAATAATATATCAAAGAGAAGGTTTTCATTTAGAAAATTATATCGTAGCTCGTCGATATTCTACTCGTATGTTATAAACTTATAAACATAAATACTATTTCCGCTAACGTTATGCCGCAGAAATTCGTAATATTATTTAATTATTTCCGAATAATATATATATAATATATTATTAATATGTGCACTTACAATTATTTTTTTTTTGTAAAAAAATTGTGGTAAAGGTAATGTATGAACGGCTAAGAGAAAAAATCCAATATTACAATAAAGTTTTTAACGGAAATAGGTCAAATTAAAACAAACTCGCGTCCATCGTGAACACATGGCGGCAGGCAATAAAACGAACCGTCGTTGCCGCGGTTTGTTTATAACGCGGTGTGAACTACTGTTGTCGAGTATCGCATCCAGTATAAAATAATAATAATATAATATAGATTCCCTCCGCGCAAGGGTTTGACCTATTTCTCGAGTTTATTTTTAAAAGGCTGCACGAGCCGTTATATACGTTCAAATGCCAGAAGTACACTGTGATATGTGTAATAGTCCTTGACACGTCGCGAATGTGTTTCACATTAATTGTTGTTGTACTCTTCGCCGAAGAAAAAGAAATAATAATATCTTACAAGTTATAATAATAATTAACATTATGTTTTGTATTCAAACGAGATAATATAAACGTTATAAACTCGTATTTTTGAGAAATTTAATTAAATATAATAAAATATGTAACTCGAGAACGAGAGTCGGTCGTTCCACTCGACGTCATTATTATTATATAGTATTATACTTATAATAAATTGCAAAACGCAAACGACTCGAGAAGTCGAGACAGGGACGCGCGTCGAGAACATCTATGAACGAAAATATAATTATAATAATGATAATAATAATAAATTATTAATTATTATTATTATAGCTGGTGTACAAAGTGTTAGGTATGTGGAAAACTATATTCTTATCACTAACGTTATAACAAGTGTGTGAAATTTGAATAGCAAGACGAATCGCGAGACTTATAACCGCGGAGAAAGGCGTCTTGACGTGACAATGTATGTATGCTGCAGCTGTCGTAGGACGTAAAACGAAAATAACGGATAGGTGGTACCATTCCAAAATAATAATAATATTATTATTATTATGAATATATTATTCGTTTTTAATCCGTATATAATACGAGTAGAATCGGTAAAAATACACTACTTTATACCTATATTGTGTTCGTTATACATCTCATATTATATTATATACCTATAATTTTAATATTTGTTTCCTAAAATTTACAAGCACGATGTTATAATTTAATATACAAGTTTCATTAATAAATACAATTTTTCAATAATTAATATTACAATAATATTATTATCTGTCAGGCGCGGGGGTAAATCGACTTGTTTGGCGATAATTCGACAGAACGCACCTCTTTTATAATATAATTTATTATACCGTCGAACCGTTGATTGTACATACCTACCCGATCCGAATAAAATATGTATTATGTAAATTATTGATTGTGCGTCTGTTGTGATAGTCGCTTTTATACAACAATATTGTGATAACAATATATTCGTATTATTATAGCGTTGTTTATTAATTATTATTGCCGTCGTTCCACTGCTTTATGACGGCGCTATTGGAGTAATTATAATAATTGTTATTACCTATAAATTATAATAAAATAATATTGTTCTGGTGACACGATAATAATATTATACTAATACGTCACACGCGAACTGATAAATTATTACAAGTCAATATTCAACTGGATATAATAAAAATATTATGTGGATACGCGTAGTGCATAATATGCTTAAAAATTCGTTAAAATTCATAAAACGAACGCGCAATACCCAAAACGATATTATAATAATAATTAATATGCGCGCAGCGTTAATATAATCGTACGATTAAGCGCGAATAAACTTTTAAAAGTTTAATAATTTGTGCGAGGTTATTATAAGAAATATTCCAATCGTTCACCTTGTATATTATAGGTACAATAATATAACGTATAAAAATTAGAAATTTATATTATTTATAATAATATTATATATACGTTTAAAACGGTTTTTTTTTTTATATACATAATCGGTTTTATCACTCGTCGTGGTTTATGATAATTCAGTTTTCAGCGTGATAATAATAATTAATAATCAACACAATATACACACGTTTTGCTAGATAAATTTAAAATATTTATTATACTCGTATTTCCACCCTCAAAAGATCTTTGGATGCTGCAACGTAATAACGTATTATTTAAAGATTAATTTTAAAATAGGCGCGTTTGTCGATAATATTATTATATTTTATGCTTGTAATAAAAACTACGGAGGATATTATTATTATTAAAAAATACGTTAAAATGTCAAAAATATTAATACGAGCGTTAAAAGGTTTTATATTGTTCGTTCATAATTTCATACAGTGATTGACCGATGCGGAAAAAGTATCGCGTTTGCGCGTGACAGAATTTTATAACAGGAAAATAAATTTCGCGTCGGGGAAAAAATTAATGACAAATTGACAACCTTATGAAAAAATATAATAAGTGGTTCAATATTATAGACCAGAAAAAAAAATCACGTGAAATTTATTAATATATGTATATTATTTAGTATTTACCTACTTAATATTATAATGATGTTCGCATAATAATATTAATATATGCATATATACTATACAATATCGATATGTTGAAAGGTAAAATTAATAATAATTGTACACTCGCAAACGACACAAAACTGAAAATTTTCAATGTTTTAAATAATCGTATCTACTATTCTGCTATAAAAAAAAATAATAATAATAATTGTATGTGTAATCGTATTATAATAATTATATCGTATAGCGTAAGAAGTTTATTTGGAAACACGCGTGTTCGAAAACAAATTCTAGTTTTTAGATTCTGAGCGAAGCGAAGAATGTATTTTATAATAATTTGTGCTGAAATGTTATTGTGAAAGAACTAAAGAACAAAACGTGATATTAAAAAAAAAAAAATAATAATAATAATAATAATAGTTGAAATATCAACAGACAAAATATTATTATGTCTTTTCAGAAACGAATAATAATTGTGTATTGGATTTGTATTTTGTATAGGTTTTAGTTTTACTTTTAATTTCAAACATTCGCCCTTGAAGTTAACAAAGTTCACTACGCTATTGTATATAAGTTACTCGCGTATCTTGAAAACCGTATTACTTATATTATTATTATTATTGTATCATTAAACACATTATATTATGTTATATACGACAATAATAATATTAATAAACGCAATAAAATATAAATAATATATTTTTATGATTTGATACGAGTATATACCGTTTATTATGCGTCGTTATCGCGCTTAAGTACCTTTATTTTTACTTAACCTAATTTACGCGCCATTGTAATTATAAATATATTCATGTATTATGTAGGTAAGTAAATTGCAAACTTTTAATTTTGTATAATATATGCATATGTATATAATATATTTTATAATAAAGGTCGACAATAACGTAAAACCTAAAGTGAAAAACAAAAAAAAATTCACCGAAAAAGGTATACAATTATTAGATTTATATAATCTGAATAACACTTCGAATGTTAAAAAACGTATTTGAATACGCGTTTTCTCGGAAATAACATGTAAGATTATATTATATCGAATCGGACGAACGTAAAAAAAAAAAAAAAAAAAAAATATAAAAACAACCGAATATTAAAATGAATAATTTCGTGAAAACAAAAGCTAAATATTATAAATTTATAAAACACAAAAAATATTTAAACACACGTAGAGGTATAGAGCATTAAACAACACGAAACGAGTGTACCTATATATAAGCTATAACTGAAACAAAAGCGATTACAGTATATTATTATATAATGCGTAACAGCATTAACATTGTGTTTTTAAAACCATCGCGACGTGATAAATCGATTTATCACGTGCGCTTTGGTTTAGTTTCCAAAAAATAATAATAATAATAACGAGAGAAACATAAAACAAATCTTTGGGCAATAATCATAAAACGATTAAAACGCTATGAGACCACGTCCAGTATCTCCGGTCCATATATTTATAATATTATTATAGTGTTTCCGAGTAAAATGAAGAGTAAAAAAATAAATAGTAAATTAGGCGATCGTGCCTGCAGATGAACGATGGTCCAGAGAATGTAACATCATAATATATTATATTATACGTGTTATAGGTAAAACAAAAACAAAAAAAAAAACTAAAAACTTCAACACAGAAACTCGTTATTATTATAATAATAGTATAACATCGCAATAACAAGGAAAGCGGGTCGTTACCGTAACTTTGGTTCTGACCTACAACGCGTTATTACCGTAGTGGTACTATCACAATAATATTTTGTTGTTGCTCTGTTCTATACCAGCTGCAGAAGGTCAGAGACGACGGTACTCGTAGGCGTATATTATAATATTATTATTTATTATACTATATTTTTATCCCTTTTGTATTATATTCTTCTCCCATTTACGCACTATATTCGTAATATACGCCATCTAATCAACTAAATTGCGCAATTTTGATTACGAGTTAGTTTTGTATAAAAAAAAAAAAAAAATATTAATAATAAAATAATAATAATAATATAATCCCAAAAGCTATACCATAATAATATCTAATTGTATATATAGTAATAATAATATAGTAATATACGCACACGTATTATCAGTTACATGTATTATACCATGATAAAAACCGATTCGCCGTACAGAGGTTAACAGAAGCCAGAAGTGCATATTATTATTAATATAATATAATATAATATTATTTTTATTATTATTATTATTATTATTATTATTATTATTATTAATGCGCCGTTTTGGACGAGTTACCTAACAATAATAATAATTTTGTAAAATATATGTATTATGTATTAATAATTTTATTTTTTTATATAAGTCTATAACTTAACATTTTATAATATAAAATAATATGTTTGGCGGACACGTGTAGACACACGATCATTGTATAATATTATAATTTATAATACGTTCGGTATAAAACTATAAACTGGTATAATAATATAATTATTATACGGTTTTAACCGTATATACGCGTAATTGCGCGCCTACAGAAAACGCACGTAAAAATAATATATGGGAATCGTATACGTTATAATATTATTATTATTATTATTATTATTAATACTCGATAATGTTATCGGTGGCGGCAAGGCCATATAGGGGGAGAGAAATTCAATTCCCCCAAAATGTTTTTTATGTAATTTTTAATCATTATTATAATAGTAAAATGAATTATGGTTTAAGTTTAAAATTTTTTATGAAACTTCATTTATTTGCCAAATAATTTGTTTTATGTAACATATTATATACGAATAATAAAGTTTATAACATTAACCCCCCCCCCCCCTCAAAAAAAAAATGCGTCCACCTACGGCTTTGGGCGGCTTCACGACTTTGACCCGACGAAAATAAGGACTTTATATTATTATTATATACAGTATACACACACAGATACAGGATTTGGCGCCAGCGGGCTATACGCGAGAGAAACAGTTTAGATAAGTGAAAGCTTTTCCCCTCGAATAACGTATACGTTATAGCGGTCATATTATATTTACATATTATTATAAACACGAGTATATAGTATATTCTATATAGGTATATACTCGTATGTATATTAATTTCATAATATAATATTACTACATGTTTACGGCCGACCGCACATGTATATCAGCACGTTTCCGGCACGTTTGTCGTTCTATATTACAATGTCGCGTAAAATATACGTACGCGACGAGCTTTAAAATAATTTAATATCGTAAAAATGTATGAAAAAAAAAATTATCATATTATTATAACTGCGATTTTGCACAATGTTACACTAGAGTGTGTGTGGTGTGAGAATAAAACGAAAAAAACGACCAATATACGATGGGATCTGAACCGCGGTTACTGCACCGCAACGAGGTCTCCGCCGCGGTCGGTCGGTCGGTCGACTGCGGTTGAACCGGTCGCGAATATTTTTCGACAAAAAAAAAAGTTCGTAATAATAATAATTATTATTATTATGTTCGTTTTTCGATGAATTTCCATAAATGGACAAATCACACGAGAACGAGTCGAGTTGTGATTATATTACGATGATTTATTATACGCGCCTATAGCACGAGAGTGGGCGCAGAATTATAAACTTTACGCTTTTATCATCCGCGCATGTTATCGCATCAACAATCGAATATTAGTATATTACGCTTACACGGTGAACGCCAAATGTATAATAACGTTATTCGTTTCAAACTCGCGTCGTATATACGATTTGTAATATTAAATATTAATATATTATAATATTACATACCGATTTCGTCCGCGTATTCGATTGCACCGTTAATCTTAATTTCAACCGCACGACTTAAAATGAAATATTATTATAAATATAATTCGAGTGGTTAAATAATACAATTCGTGTATAAACTTTTTTCTGATTTATCGGTAGTTGCGGATCTAGACGCATTACTATTATATAATATTTTATATTACTTTTACAACAAATATTATTATCTTATATTATCAATATACAAATTCCGACATTAACGCGTCGTAAATACGACACAATGTTATTGGAAATCGTTATGAAAATATATTGATATTATTATATAATAATATATTTATATATATTGTGTATACGCGACGTACAGACAAATAGGCATATTAATGTACGTTTTGTATTCTAGAACACACAATAAAACCTTGGTTTTTATTATTAATTGTATTTCGTACATCACAAATTATGTTTGGTATATATACCTATAGTATTTTATTATGTATAAAAAAAATATTAACAATCTCGCAATCCGTATACAACGCAAGTCGCGATTCCACCTGCACATGTTTCCTCCGCGAGTCACCGCGGATCGCTAAGTTTACGACACTCTAGAATCTAATATATAATATATAAGCGTATATGGCATTTCTTTTCGACGTAGTTATAATATAGCCAGACGTTTTCCCCGAATCGTTTCCGTTGACCTAACCGCTTACCGCAATAATTACCGCATCATCACTATATTAGGTATAAGGTATAGGTAATAACAATAACAATAATAATAATACCTTAGATATAAGTTCATCGTGATTGGCGAGGTGCGCTCTGCAGTGTATACAAGAATACGTCCTGTGGCAATCCGGGAGATACGCCTGAAACGTCTTGACCATGATGGCTGCAAATGATGCTTTAGTCAATGCTCGGTTATGTACGGGTTAGAAACATGAAGTTCAAACGCAACCAGTGTAACTGAAAAACGAACAAGAATCGTAAAAAACAGATATAGGTACGAGTAGGTATATAAAAGAAAAAAAAAAGAAGAAAATATGCACAACGCCGCACGAAGTAAATATTTATTTTTACCTTATAATGAGCCACCCTGTGGAATATACTCGTATTATATACGTAAAATAACATGATTATTTCTAGTGACATTTTAGTGGTGGGTAGCGCACAAAAGCGTATAATTTATTATATATTTATAAAATTATATTGTATAAATTATATTTGTGTAATGTCGTTTATGCTGTGGTTTTATTTATTTATTTTTTTTTTACTCATAATATACAACTTTTTGTGTATACTTGTCCCTGTATCGATTTTAATAAGTTTCTTACAGATATATTATTATATATACACTTACAAATACACACACACACACATTTAGAATTATTACACTACTACCCCAAGGACGAATCGTCGCCCACTGCGAATGCTTATACAAATACATATATTATCGTATACACCCGATCAATTTTTTTTAAATTTTTTCTCACAACTTTACTGCGAACAACGTCTCTATATATTTACACGTTTTGAAAAACGGCGGGGAAAAGCGAGGAAAAAAACAAACGATTTTACGTCAAGTCGAACCGAGTCCGCAGGAAGTACGGAGTTAATAATACCGTACAGCAATTACGTTAGCATGCATAATGTAATAAGTAATAACGTATTAAGCAGCTGCGGGGTTTGACCTTTAAATAAACTGTCGAAAGCGCACAACTGGCGCATTAAATGATCAGAAATCGATTCGAACGGTCTTGAATTTTTGATAACAATTTCACTATTTTTTAATGCCTACACGTTTTATTATTACGCGTTATTAGACGGCAAAAAATCCACGTTGTTATGAGAAGACTATCCGTCACCCCGCATGCGAAACGCGCGTCGTATACGGGACGTTTTCAAAGAAACCGAATATTATGTAATGTGCGTTAAACAAAAACATTTTTCTATTTCGGCTTTTTTATACAAACATCAACCGTGTAGAATTACACATAAAACCATATAACTATATCGCGTATAATATAGGTATAACTATTATAACTCAAGCTGTACACTACTAAAATTATATGAAAATAAGGTAATCAATATTAATATATCATATATATAAAAACACGAACTAAACAAATATTATATACATTATAATATAATGTGATATACTGACGTTACGTCGTGTTTTTTGTTCGCTCTAAATATATTATATTAATAATACGCATACACTATTTTATATATTATATAATACATAATATATAATTTTAATATCGTCTACAAAACATCACTTTTGTAATAATATATAAATTTTTCACGTTGAAACGATATTTAAATATATTGTTTTTCTCGTTTTATTTTACGAAAGGCTATATTATAAATTATTATAATATGAACACCCTTGCTTATAATATTATATGCTGTAAATAGACAATTTCAATATTATCATCATTGTTATTATATAGCGTTCTCGCAACCAGAGTCGAAATAATCGAAATTCAACTGGCCACCGAAGAAATAAAACGAATATGCCCTGTCATATATTATACGTAATAACTATAACGCGATTCTATATTTTAATAGTGTTTGTCGCGTGCTTATAATTAAAGAACAAAAATAAATAAATCGAGTTTTGATTTAATATAACGTTAATGTAATGTACACTTTTCTCGACTCTTTGTTAAATTCAAACCGTTTACGTAAGTTAAGGTCATTATTAATTACAATAATATTCAATTACATAACAGAAATATTATAAACATTAAAACAGATTGTTTATTCGATTTTTTTTTTGTGTTTATCTGTTCTCATAATTTATTATATTGTTACATGTTCCATGTGCGCATTCATTATTACAAAAAAAAAAATAATAATAACTAAAAGATTAGATTAGGTATTATATTTTATTCTTTGTATATATTAATCAGCGCAATAACTTTTATATACGAGTAGTACTGTACATAATTATACACAATATACATTTAATCAATTACGATTTAATTTAAATAAATAATTATTATTCTTCACTTGGAAATAAATACAATCGAGTAATTTTGTAAAATTATTTTTAGAACCTCCATTAACCTAATTGATTGATTCATCATTTGAAATGTATATAGATCATCGTTCATCTTATAAATATAATATTATTGCATTCAAGAGAAAAAAAACATTCATCCGTTTTTAGCGAAATAATGCTTTGCGAATGCCGTAGATTTTTATGATCATTATTTATTTACGTATATAGATATGCCTTAAATTGAAAATAAAATTAAAATTAAGTCTGAATGTAATTTTAAAAAAAACCATCTAAAAAATTAGTGAACTTATTTAGTATTTATGGATAATTGAAAGAAAAGACTTTAGAGTATTACATTATTATTTAATATTTTCATTGTGAATTCAGTTTGAGTTTCCGTACTACACATTTCATCCGGCTTATACTATTACTTTATCGTATAGACGTGTACTGTAGTGTTCTACTATCCTCGCAGTCTATATAATACATCCTTCAGAGTATTTTACTCAAATTCCTTCTATTATGAAACACACGAAAAATAATTCCTTCCCTATAAAAACGACATACAAAGTCTAAGATAAAATCCGTGCCACGTGGTAGCCGTAAGTATTAATATACGAGTATAATTTAAATATTCATGTGATATACATGCTCCAATATAAAATATAATAAAGTTACTTTATTTTAGAGCAATAAATTATAAATAAATTTTTATTCCAAATGCAATTTCAAAATGCTTACAGATTAATTATCTATTTACTATAATAATAATTTATTCTACTTTCTACTTGGGATAATATAATATTAGGTATATAAGTTTTAATATCAAATAGAAATATGTATTTTATTTTTGTGTATTTTCGTATTATAAAATAGTATAAGTATTATATATAAGTACTAGGTACACTTAGAAGTTAGATGGCATTGTACATTTGTACCATGGTATATGAAATCGATTATAATCAATATTATACGTATGTTATATTTATATATAGTATTAAACTATTAAAATGATTGTAAATAGGTACTTAATAAATTTAAATATAATATAATACACTTTGATATGAAATCGATGTTTGGACGAAAAGTTTTAATGAGAATAAAATGTTATACATACTAATACAACCGTCAATCAATGACCACTATACCTGAGTATGGCGAGTATATCTATTTTATAGTTAATATAATGTATATATACTATATACATATTATATTATACTAATAGGTACTTCCTACGCAAGAAAGAATGAGTAAAAGAACGAACAAAAAACACGATTAGGTATATATAGTTATTTTTCCATTAAAAAACACCGGTCGACCACCTGGCTCCTTACCCACGTCTACATCTCTTTGTTTCAAAATACACGCGGGCACACGTAAGAAAATAAAATATAATAATACCCAACCTATAAATTATAAGTTCTTTTAATTTTGTGTTGGTACCGCCACCCGACGATTTTTTTTTTTTGGTATTTTTCTTTCACCAAGCGTCGTACCTATAAGTACTATATTATTTAATTTACATATTACACGTAATGCGTTAAATAATATTATGATGTATATTATATGTTATATCGTAACAAAATGTTAATTTTTCCATTTTTAAAAAAGTAAAACAGTTCATATTATCACTATATTATATTAAACTCGTATAATATAAAATATATATTATGTCTTATCAATACCGATTTATCTTTTCTGCAAGTTGTATTATTATTATTATTATTTAAGATTTAATGACACGAAAAGACCGCAATATATAGTGGTTAGAAACATTTTTTCTATTATTTCTATCCTCGACAAACTTCTTTAACGAGCCCTTTATCGTATACATAATATGTATAATAAACTTCTATTGTTTTTCTTTATTTCAATACTATCTGTATCACTGCAATATAATACATTATAAGTCGGGCGATTTTATGACAACAATTATTTATATATAAGTATTATATATTACTCATATACTTGCGGCATATACACACTTGTTTTTTTAACACTTTACAAATGTTCAAATTGTTTGGTCGAAACAAAGAAAAATATCGAGATAAAGACAAAATTTAAAGGCTTCGTCGTTATTCTTTCAGTATATGAGGTCTGGACTATATATTATGTATACCTATATATTATTGCAATAATATATTCAAGAAAAAAAACATGCATCATATGTTCCTTCTTTTTACTTTTACGTATAATATTATAATATATATATATATAACCACTATTATAGTATTATACCATTATACCACACTGTACGTAAGTACAGGTATATAATATATACTCGTATATAGAAAACGTCTATTCAAAAATATATACGTTAATACGATAGACGAGCCCTGGATAAAATGTTTAATTATTAGTTTTAAAAGCACGTTTTTTTTCTTTTGGATAAACTTATATTTCGAAACTCTGTAAACTTCGTGAATAATTAATAATAAGTATAAGGTTCTTTGTTACACATACGTAGTGTCCGTATTGTAGGTGTAGCTGTGTATATAGTGCGCGTATATATATATGCGTCGTGATTTGTTTTCTAATAATTCAATGTACATTCTACTTTACATGAAAAGTTTAAACTTAAATTCGAGGATTATAAGTTTAACAAGGTATTCTAATATCTAATATATTACAAGGTCGTTCGCTCAAAAACTATATAATAATACAGAATAAAATGTTACAAAAATTATTCAACGCAAAACTTTTCAATTAACTTATTACTTATTATAATTTATAATAAGTTTTTAAACGGATTTATTTTTACAGAATTTTATAATTCTCGTATTGTTTAGGATCTCCATGATGAATGTGAAACCGTCATACAATTAACAAACGACGACACTCGTAATTTCAAGTTCAAAGTGATGACCATTGGGGTAACATTGTACAACAAGCAAGGACCAAGGACGTATCATGTAAAATGTGTTCTCCAACTTACAAATTAACTTATAATTTATTATGCTAATCGTTTAATGTTTTTCTATTTATAATTTATAAATCACATTAAAGCGCGTGACGCAGTGACATAACACATAAGCGTCGTTTGAATAATAAAATATAATCAGATGTATATATAATATAATGTTACAATGTGTATAAATACATAATGTATACAGTATACATGCTAATAATTATTATTAGTATTTTTTTCTCTTTCCGTAACAACTCCATGTGATTTGTGATGTGTATATTTTAAGTGCATTATTATCAAAATTATAACATACCATTTTTTATGTTCTATATTATGATCGCAAAAGTACGACGCGCAATATTGACATTAAACTATATAATAATTATATTATTCAATAGTACCAATGTGATCCCTGTCCATTAAACGTGAACATTATATCTATTAATCCCCATTAAGACTCTCAAAAGAAATGGCAAATAATTATCAAATTGTTAATACCTACTCAATACCAAAAATGTTAAAATTAATAAATAAATTTAAAAAACTCGACGGAATGATATCATTAATATTATATAGTTCACTACATATATAATTATATATATTTTATCAAACTTAATATTATTATACGATATTAAATCACGAGTGGGTGTCGAAAAATGAATAAATAATCCACTTCTAACCGCATAATTATTATTTTGAAATCTAGATACCTACACTACAAATATTATATAAGAATTTATACATATACCTAATACATTAATTATTTGTTCATTTGAGATGAATCAGAAATATAAAAAAAAAATTAATTTTCCATCTACGTTTCAAGTACTCTTCTACATTCTACATATAATTAAAAATAATTATTAAAAGTGTATAAAGATTTATTTTAGACAGATCTAATATAACAATATGAGTCAAGCAATTTATTTAAAAATAAAAAAAAACTTTTAACTTCATAGAGTTATACATTTTCGTAAATTGAAACTAACTTGCATAAACTAGTTGAAAAAAAGAAGTTTGCCCAGTCTTATGAATTCTATAAAACCGCGCCACATCGACGAGCCTTGTCGACGCGCGTCATCTTGGCTCGACGAAACAGACCATTACGAGTTTAACCGGCTCTTATACGTAAATAAAAATATATATATATACCAAGACGACCTAGTCCGTTATGTATGTCAGTGTAGCACGTTAATTTACCAAACAGACGTAGTTAAAATTAATTTATAAAATAATTAACTAGGTACCATTAAGTCTAATCTATTTTAGATTTAAAATATATTTTTATTTTGAAAACTTTTCGAGTTTTAAGTAGCATTTTAATTTTTAAAGTTATATCTTTGGATTCTTATATAAATATTTAACACGCATTTAATCATATAATATTTACTTATTATGATGTATAATAATAATATTATTATTATAGTTATAAATAATTAGTTCTATAAATGAATCTCGATATTGTAAACAAAATGGACTATATAATAAACAATGGTGATGTTTCTCTATTTTTTCTCAAAACTGTCAAAATAGTCGAACTTTCATATATATTTTTATCACATTTAATTTGTTAGAACGTGCGTACAAGAGTGTAATTTAGCAAAGAGTATAGAAACAGCTGAAAATAATACAGACAACACATTGAAAACTGTCATGTGTCAACATATCGTATATTGTTATTATACAATTTAATATACGTTATATTTTGACAATTTATTATAGTCGTGAAATTTATCTATACGTAACTTCTAATTCATACTATATTACTATACCTATGTGTATAACAGTTTCCACTTGACGCTGCATAGTATACATAGGTATATGATGTATTCTTAAATAAGCATATTATTTTAAGTTTGTATGTTTACATAAATGTCAAAAAAATTAATAATATGACGATTACTTTGTAAAATAATACAGCTATATAGGCATTTAATTTCAATAATAATTAAATAAAATGTTTTATATTTATATATTTATTATAGTAGATTATTTAATAATTTATATCAAAATTATAAATGATAATAGGTTGTTTACAATATTTTCAACATAATATATTAATACACCTATACCTATATTAATTAAATCCGATATTATCCAAATGTTAATATTATGTTTGTATATTGTATACAAAAAAAAGCGTATATAAATACGTTTATAATATATAATTAATTATATTATATTATTATCTATTAAGTACTTAATAATTAGTGACGTGAATTTCCAATCATATATTGTACCTACCTTACCTATCATAACATACTCGATATACGAGTATATAATATACCTATATAATATATGTATGTACAATTAATAAATTAAAAATAATTACTACATAATATATTATGTAAAAAATTACTAATTGCTTACATCGTTTGTTAATATTTATCTTAGAATAATATGTTTTTCGAACTACATGAAAATATAAATAATATGAAATATAGTAACCACGCCAATATAGTATAGGTATATAATATACGGTATAGGTTTATCTACAACATAAAATAAATATAATGTAGGTATGTATAAGTCATTTTACCGATTTACAATAATATTATTAAATACTAATAAACGAATAAGAATTAGGTACCTACATGAAAATTGAAAATGAAATCAATATAATGCGTACGTATAGCTCGTAATCAAGCAATAATAATCGTTATTACGTTTTATACTCGTATTATAATATATCCATATAATAACATACAGATATAACCTATAAGTTAATTATTCGTTGATTATATATTACAAGTTCTTTATAAATAATAAGAGTCTATCAGCCGGTTTGACCGACATTAGGATTTAACTTATTCTTATAATAGTATATATAACAATAATAATTATAGTTGGTGAAAATTAGTTTTCATCGAGATTTGTGCGTTAGCCTTAACACATTGTTAAAGTGATTGTTAAGTTAATCACCTATATAATCAGTTTGTTAAAAAGTTCAACTGCATGTTAAAACGTCATAGATCCAATTAAATTTAATTAAATAATTATCTATTATTTATCACTTTTCTTGAACGTTGAAATCAAAGTAACCGCACTTGGGTATAACTCAACTAATACGTTTTGTTAACTTAACAAAAAAATGATGAAACTTATTCAATTTAACCAATAACCAGACGTTAGATTTAAATGAATTGTTAACTAACATTGTGTTATAAGAGCACAGAGTAGATCTACTAGTTTCATCTACTCTGTGATAAGAGTATACGTATATTAATATTATGGTTAAGATTATTTAACAATAGTTGGTGAACCGGCTGATAATTTTTATACATAATAAATATACGAGGTGATCAGACGATAATATAGTGCACAGAGTTGTACAAATATCTAAGATAATGTTAAAAAATCGTATATTAATATTATTATACTCTAATTACTCGTTATATATATATATATATACGAGTACATATACAGATTACATTATATAGATATGCCGCGAACCTCAACAACCTTATTATTATATTATTATATAAATTTATAAATTATAATAAATAGTTATAATAACGTAATAATTATTTCGGCGAATTTCATATAGTTATTAAAACATATATATAATATAATACGTCTAATAACAACATGTGGGTTCCACGTCATTTGGTCCGGTAAATTATATCCGGCGACAATTGATCCGTGACATTTGATCGGGTTCAAAAAGGACCTGTACCAAAAATGTCCTGCTAAAAATGTCCGGTAACAAAAAAATATAAAATATAAATTTATAGTTATTTTTTAATTAGTTAAATTAGATAAATCGTTGATAACTGATTAGATTCGTTAATTCGTGGTTTTTCAGACCGTTTCCTGTATACGAGTATAAGGTAATATAAGGTGGATTATATATATATATGTATAGGGACTATTATAGATTATTTTTCTAAAATACTATGGATACTACAAATATCAATACGTATTTGAAGGCTATATCGCTCATAATTTTAATTTATAAACATTTTTATTTTATATTATTATTAATTTTTTAATGACGTTTTTAATTAACTAACTAATTTCTATATATTTATTTCATATTTTATATTTTTTTGTTACCGGACGTTTTTTAGCAGGATATTTTTGGAACAGGTTCTTTTTGAACCAGATCAAATGTCGCGGATCAATAGTCGCCGGATTTTATATACCGGACTAAATGACGGGTTACCACAACATGTGACGTTATAATCATATATTATGACGAATGTTATTATTCTGTCGAATCGTCCGTTAAAATATACGAATCGATTTAAAATATCGACGATTCATTTTGAACGATTAAAAACAGTGTTCGATTTGTTTTTTTTCAAACGAGTATATTATAAACATTATTGAATCTTGACGTGAAAACGTTTCACGAGGGAACCCGCTGTAGTACATTATAAATTATAATATTATGTAGGACGCGAACGCATGACGATGTCAATAATATTCGAGAAAAAAATTAGACTACGCGAATAAGTACATAATATAATAATTATTCGCCTTCGTAGAAAAATGTGATTAAAAATAATACGTGTCAAACGTGATTTTATAATGTACAATGACATCTAGCGTATCCGCGATACACCAAATAACGACGAGGATGGGCACGAAACTATCGCGTTTATTTATCACGAAGCCCTCGTCGAATATCGAGTTAAATCGACGGCAAACGTATAAAATGATTTAACGTTGAACTATACGAAAACTTATTACGCTATAGATCGGTTTCGTATTGAAAAAAAAAATAATAATAATATTACCGTACACGCACAAAATTCCACCTCGGAGTTTTATAAAAATGTGAGTAAATAACTTTAATTGACCTGTCGTGAATTTTTGATTTATACATATACGTTGTTCGTTCTCCATTAAAAAAGTTTTACTATAAAGTCTCGAAAATAGATTAAATATTATTATTAAAACGAGAACAAAGTTAAAAAAAAAAAAACAATATCATACACATTATAATGGTAGGTACAACGTCTCATCATTACCGTAGGTTCGGCGAAAAATAATATAATATTATAATTATAATTATAATATTATATTAGGAACTATTATACATTTTTTATTTTAAATCGTCTTACATAATATTCCGGATAACAACGTGGGGTCGACCGCACTCTATATACCCATCATGCACCTCCGACTCGATCTCTATACCGTCTAGGCGTCCGTCCGAGGCGTATTTCTTTATAATAAATATCATATACCTACCTACGTTCTTTTTTTTTCTTCTATCGAAACTCGACCGCAGTGCGAGTATAAAATAATATTATAACGCGTTTATTAAGGTGAGAGTGTCGCGCGTATATATTATTATTATTATAATATCGACTGTGAGATTTTAATTTTTAACGAATTAATTTGTGCGTTTTTTCTCTCTCTCCCGATATAAATTTATACAATAATAATATTATTATAATATAGGGGTAACGCGACGTTTTACAAAACGTCAGAGGTCAAAATGACAAAAAAAAAAAAAAAAAATCGCTTCGCTCAGAATCTAATAAAAAAAATAAAAAAAAAATGAACGAATATATGACCCAAAATCGTCGTTTTACGAACGCCATATTATAATGTGTATATTTTTTTTTCGCGAGCAGAATATAAAAATATTAATTTTTTTATACAAAAATATATAATAATAATATATTTATATTATGAAACCGAGTGCCGTCTCCCCTTTTAGCCCCCCCCCGTGTTCGTGATTCGACTGTATATATTATAATAATGTATATAATATAAATTATATTATACGGGTATAATAATATACGCATGTGTAATATAATACGTTCGACAAAAACGGAATCGGAGTGATGGTCGAGAGGGGAGGGTCAAAGCAACTGTTGACCGCGGGCACAAGGCAATATTGCGCGCGCGATGGTATATAATAATAATATTATTCTCTCTCGGTCGGTTATTTTATTTTATTTTTTTTTTTTCCGCTGGACGATCGCTGTCAATGCCCTCTCTCCGCGCAGGTACAAGGAACTCGTAGCCGCGGCATCCTCTCGGCAGGAGTGGGGGAAAACGGCGGCGTAGTGTTTTTTTTTTTTTATTTCGATAATATTATATTATATTATTACGAGTATTATTATTATTATTATTATTATTATTATTATTAATTTATTAATATTAGGTAGGTATATTAACGCGCACAGACATCAAATCCGTGTCCCAGACTCCCGATTTATTTCTCTCTCGCGCGGGCGCGTATTTATATATTGGTATATGCATCAGTGTGGTCCAATCTTTTGTAATTCGAGGGGCCAATTTACACATTCATATACATATTGCGGGCCGTCGAAAAGAAAAAAAATACTTTATTTAACATTTTAAAGTTAAAACATACGCATATAGGTACAACTACAACTAAATAAAAATTATATAATATTAATTTATTATTATATTCCAATTAATGATTAATTTTTGATTTATGATGTATAAATATATTATTAACCAATAAAATTATATTTCATTTGGTAATCTCATATATTTGTAAAATATATGATCGGGGCCAATGGCTGCATGTGGCCCGCGAGTTGGACTACACTGGTACTTATAAATAATTTTAGAACTGCTCCGTCGACGATTTTTTTAAACATCATACTATGAAGTATATAAAATACTCCGTATACAAGTACTTGGTAGATTTTTTTTATCCGTAATATACTTTTTGGCTCCATTACACGACTCATAATTGCGGGGAAAACGTTATTGCCGTTTATCGATGATAATAATTGACCTCAAGAAGAAGATAACGAGTTACGTATATGACTATATGAAAATCAATAGACGAGTTACAATTATTAATATACGTTATATCTTATATTATATTTTAATTATTTATTTTTTAATTATATTTTTAAAAATTTACATAAACGAAATATATAATTTTACGATTTCTATTTTCTACCTATTTCGGCTACTAATTGTATTGTGGTTAATTCGATGATGGGAGCAGGAAAACAAATCGTGCCACGAGAGAACGAACGTTCGGGAAAATTCTACGTTATACTATTAATATTTGCAATCGGAAAACCGAATCGTATTTTATTCGCATCATTCGAGGCGATAAACAAACAATGCGAATCCGCATACAGAATATAATAATATAATAGGCGATATATTATGTAATATTAACATTATACAATACGTTAAAACAGTCTTTGTGGGGATGAAAAATATAAAAAAAAAAACATTAAACCGCAAGTTTAATATATGCGGTATACAATGTATCGATCGCGATTTCGAGATAAAAATCACCATACGGCGTTTATTATCATTGTCCTACAGAAGGTTATTGTTTCCATGCAACCGCACAATAGCACGCGATTACGATTACGGTTCGGCATTTTCCGAAGAAAGTTAATTGAAAATAGATAACGTTTTTTTTTTTTTCTATAATCATAAAAATTATGACGTGAGAGAGCAATAATCAACCTAGTTACACGACTAACCTCAACCCGTGTACGAAATATTAACGCACGACGTCTACGTAATAGTATAATTATATTTTTTATTAGGTATACTATATTATAAGTCGTAACGAACGTATATATTATCAATATATTATTATATTATGATAAACAATATATGTAATCGGATACCGTCCTACTTATACACGTTATACTTTACTCTACTTCAAGTTCAACCGAGAGAAACATTCTGAAACACCAGTCTTCTTATTTTTTTAATCTCAAATTTAAACGTCATTTATTAATTTTTCCTAATGGCCTAACGGAAAGATGGAGAATAATGCGTTCAAAAATGCTTTTAACTTTTTCAATCATCGGTTTTTAGTTAAAATTTCGCGTTTTTATTTATTTTTTCCGGACAAACTTTTGCATATGAATAATAAATAATAAATCACGTCCCGCTTTACGGATCCTTCGGGAAAAAAAATTATTCAGACTTTTGAATTTTGTGTTAGGTTTAAGTATTATATTATATAGTACAGTGTAGTCTACCGTTTCAGATGTAACATCATAATTTTAAGCCGACGGCCCACTGAAAACGATAATAATAACGATTTTATGTAGTATAATACGGGTATATAATATAGTATATATATATATACATATTCGTATGTAGAATTAAATATTAATGTTATAAAACACAAAAAAGAAAAAAAAAGTTCGCCAGAAAACCATTATATTAACATAATGAGTAATGACATAATAATGTACAACATTTAATATTTATGCACGGATGAAAAATATGAAAAACTGTGATAAAATAAAATATATATATATATACCCGAGCTGGCATAAATGATAATATAATGAATAATCTAACGTGAATAAATTGCAATGCCAGTAAATTATAAAAGCGAACAATCCGTACGAATCGTTGACAGGTGAACACAGAACACCCCCGTCGAAAAAAAGATAACGTATATTATTAATTTTTAGTCGTCGATATATGTGTAATAATAATAATATATGGGAACACGCGAAAAAAAAAAAAAAAAAAAAAAAACAGATAATATTATAACGCGTTATACACTGTTACCTGAACATAGAGGTACCTAACTTACACATTATTATATAAAAATGTATATTTTTTTTCACGGTCAAAATGTTTTAACTCATGACGTAAGTATAATATTCAATATACGTATTATTATTCTTTTCGTTTTCAATGTAGTTTAAGTAGTTGGCATATATAATTTATATAATACATAGGTATATAAAAATAATATATAAAATATATACACGAGTATAATATTGTGTGTTTAGATCAGATAATATGGAAATATTTAGGTATACCACCGGATTAAAATATTATATTATAACATGCACAACTATTTTTCTTAATTATACAATTTTCATATTAATACATTTTTTTTTTTTTGATTTATGAAACGTCTCAAAACAATATACTTACGCATTTTAAGATGAAATAAGAGTATCATATTCATCATATTTATTCGTTAACTTCACACACAATAACAATGTCAGTTTATGTTATATTAATCATGTAAAATTGGTAAATGAGAAACGTAAAATTAAATATCGCTTTAAAACAATTATTTTTAACCGGAATAAAATATTTATGATTGAAATTATTTCACTAATGAGTAATGAACCATGTTCAACAAACTAATATTTTTAATTAATATTTTGTCGAATAATCTAAACAAAAACCATAATTTTTATTATTATTGTTACGTCGGAAATATATTTGAAATAAATTTATATACTTATACCAAAAAAAAAAAAAAAAAAAATAATAATAATTAATTTAAATAAAGAAATTCGATTTACAAGTTGAAAAATACTTAAATATCGTGTTGTCTGTTTACCTTGCTTAATAGAGACTATTATAAAATACGACAATTATATTGAAATAACGAAGTATGCAAATATTGTTTTAAAAACAAACTCGGCGGTTGGATATTTATATTTCAGCGATGTCTAATGAAAACAAAATGATTGTCTGTTAAAAAATATTTACATAAACTTTTGCGTATATCGATATTATGTAATTTTAAATAATATCATTGCTGATATTATTATTGTCCGTATTTTTAAATTGTAAGAGTATAATATTGCTATATAATATTATATGAAATTCTTTAATATTTTTATTAAATAATTACGTATAAACACAAAACACGTACCTTACACGGGATAATATTATAAATTAATAAATTATTATCTATACGTTGATAATAACTCAATTTTTATATTTTCAATTTTATGGTTTTCACGATAACTAATGATACTTATATATTAATATTATGTAATCGATTTACTTTAATGTTCAATTTTACACTTTATACGAAGTTCATTTACAAATCGGGACGTATGAGAATATGAAAATAAAAAAGAACAAAAATATGGATAATTCGTTAATTATAAAACACTAGTTATGATTTCGAGTTTCGTCGATCAACGTTGAAAACACTATACCCATTCACAAAGAATAATATCGCACGCCTCAAGCATTATTTAAACCGAAAGCCCTCGTTTCTGGCATGTTGTACATAATAATATAATTTATCGAGGGGTCACGCAGACTTTGTTGATCTCTAGTCGAACACAATGGAAACGGAGGCACGCCATATTATACTTTCCAACGAGCTGTTATCACGAAAAGATCAGAAACATTAAAAAAAAAAAAAAACAGAAAAAAATAAAACGAAAATAAATAAAATTATAAACGGACGCGACAAAACAACTAAACTGTGCTCAAAAATGTAAACGGGGGGGAGGAGAAAAGGTGAAGGCGTATAATACAATCCGATGTCGTCCTGGGTTCGTTTCGTGGGTCATAAAACTCTATATCGGACGGCGCACAGGTCATATTATACTTCTCTAACCTATAGCCACTAAATATATAATTACTCGTTTATACGATACTAATTTAAAAATTACTCATTTTAATATTTATTACGCGGTGATTAAAATGTCGTTCTATTTTATAGCATAAAAAAAAAAATACAGATAACCCACCGTTCGATTTTCGAACGTTTAAACGCATATATAATATAAGAATTAAACCACAAAAATATATAGAGTTTATCGCACGTTGGATTATATTTTTTTTCTTCGTTTCAACTTATATCGTAAATTACGTAAAGGATAGAACGCGGAAATTTCGAGATATAAATTTCAAATACCGATACGACGATTTAAATCGTGAAAAAATAGTTTAAATTATTATATATTATACGCCTATAATAGTCGAAACTGGTAATTTTAGAAGCAATTAATCTCTCGTACATAATAATATTATGCAATAAGTAATAATTATGAACTACCCCGTTTATATTATTATAATACTGTTAAATATACCTAACTAACCGGCGGAAATACAATATTTTACATTATTATGAGGTTATAAAACAAAGTAACCATACATAACTGTAACTTCGCCGAAGTAGTTATATTATGTCTGTTTTTCGGACATGGCAACAAGAGGTACCGAATGGGTTGGTTTGAATACGAATTAAAATGCACGACAGTACATTGTACGAATACCGAATAAATAATATCTTATTTTCGTGTCTTGTATTTTTTTTCGAACCATACCGTGTATTATTATATGTATATCGTTCAAATCGGAGAAAAGATCGAAAAATATAAATATGATTAATAATTCCTGGTTTGTTATTTTTTTTTTTTTATTATTCTTATTTAAGTACCAACGCACTTTTCTTCGCAGTTTCAAAAAGATTTTTTTTTTAGTAGCTAAATAAAAAAATAAAAATAATAATTATTCGTCTCGCCGTTCACACATTTATAATAATAATATATGCGAGTGTCTTTTTCACTTTTTATTCGTTCATGACGACATAAAAAAAAAAACATTCTAATGAATAATGCAGTATAGAAAAAATGCAATCGAACACGAACGCGTTAAATTCGCAATGAATTCAATTATTTAATAATATTAAATTTTAAACGACGATAATTCGATTCATAAACATATATCGTAATTCTTGAAAAACGATTTCAAGAACGGATTGAATTTCAATAATCGGATGTAGCAACTAGCAATACGAATAATCGTTTTGCTTACTCAGGTCCGCTCGGGCGATTTGTAAACAATACAAAGACGATAAATAGCAATACAATTATCATATTATTAATAGTATACCGACAGTGAAAAATCAATAACCTCCGGAACGCGTGTTTGACAAGAAAATCAACACATAAAAAAAAAAGACCAGTCAATTTTTTTCTGTTTCTAGCCTAATATTTTTTTTTCGCGGTTTTTAATAATATCGTTCAAATGTTTTTACTAGCAAATCGTATATGGAATTCGGTTTTTATGTGTGTGTAGTGGTGTACACGTTTTAGTGTTTTAATTTTAACCACGGGAATGGAAAAGAAAGAAACCCGACAGAATATCTCCCGACGTGTAAACGAAACGAGACGAAGCCGGAGAAAAATATTACGAAAATAATCGACGGTCGGTCAAAAACGGTTTTGTAAACCGACGACCGGGACCGGCATTAGGCAAACGGCCAGTACTAAAATATTATTATTACTATTATTATTATGGTAAGGACGGCAAGAAAACAAAATAAATTATTAAAAAAATAATATTGTGCAATTTACATACACGAGCGCAGATCGTACGTGCGCGGACACGACGCGGCGGCGGACGAGACGGGAAAAGGTGGCGAAAACGATATTGGTAACAACTATTATAATACTACGCAGTGGTAGTACCTACCACTTGACACCCCAGCATCGGGGTAGGAATGTTTTAAATTTTCGAGGAACGTTACCAAATTATTACCCATATTATTATTATTATTATTATTAAGCGTATATAATTTGGAGGATTATATTTATAATAATATTATTATACTTTTGTGGAAATCACGTTTAGCTCTGAACGTCCTCTTATTATTATTTATTATCATAAACGTCTCGAAGCGCGTCCGTTCGGTTACGGATCCACGCGACGTGTCACATTCTAAACCAAAACAATATAATAATATTATATTATCGTCCGGCGCATCATTTCTTAAAGAATGATCCCATATTATTAATTATAATATTATATTACAGTTTCGTTGAAATATAAATATTAAAATATTGTTACAATAATAATAATAATAATAATAATGATAATGATGATGATGATGATGATGATGATGATGATATTAACAATGTTTGACGCGAGCGAATGCATTATGAAAACACGGATGATGGTTTTACCTGTGCAGTGTAATCGCTGTCAGATCGCGGGGGAGACGCAGAATTTCCAAAACTCGTGACTCAGTCTTGAGACTTGAGAATGTTGAGACGGACTCGCGGGGACGTACACGGAAAAACAACGGACGGACAATAATGATGCTGTGCTGATGATGATGGAGCCGCGCGGGCGCGTAGCGTACGTGTGTCGTACTGTCGTGCTAGCCGAACCGCGGGGGCTCAGAAACGTGCACGAGTCCAGTGCGACGAACAGCTGACGAATGAACGGCGAACAAAAACACAACAAACACGCGCGCGATCAGCCACAATGGGAGAATCGTCTGCTGCTGCGTTGGTGGACGGGTCGCGCGGTGGAGTGCGAAAGGATCGCGCATGCGCAGTTCAAGCGAACGGCGCTCGAAACGTAAACAACACTACGCCGCCGTGGAAGTCGCGAGAGGAGGATGACCCGCTGTTGCCGCGGCGGCCGCAGCTGAGCGGGATCCCCCTCCCCGCACCGCCACAGCACGTCAACGTGCGCGATCGTCGAACGACAATCGATTGCGCGTGCGAGCGAGAACGACTACCCAGCGCGTCCACCCCGCCTCACCCGCTCACCTATCGATTATGTTTCGCTTCGGGCGCCCCCGCCGCCGCCGGTCCTCGCGCGCACTTGGAGGCATAAGCTATTACGCCGTACTACGGCGGTGGACGTGCACGCGCTTCTCCCGAATTCTGTGTCGAACTCGAACGTAACGAATTTCATTAAAATATTCATAAATTACGATTTTACCGTGGCGCTCGTAAATAACGAGTAGCATAATCCGTCGGTCCGATTTGGCAACACGACGTCACGACGTATAATATAAATATATTATTATATAATATAAATATTAATTAGTAATTACTAGAATAAACAGTAACTATAATAAATTATTATCCTCGTTTTTCCCGAATTTCGTACCGACGTGTTTAGTTTTCGACCGGAATACGAAATTAATAACGAATTAATTAAAGGAATTAAAATTACAAAAATAACAGTAAGGAAAAAAAAAACGAATTGAATTTATTATACAAATAATATAATGGTACGCGACACGCGTAAAAATATAATATACGGTTATGAATTCACACATATTATAATTATAATTAATAATAATAACATTGTCCGTTGCGAACATCCAACCGTGGAGAAATGTTCACGCGAATTATATAATTATTAATTATACATTAGGTATATTCGTAACGCGGACACGGCGATGACGGTTCGGGGTCGGACAGATTGGGTTCAACGTTTGGATATTATTTTTTATTTTTTTTCCATACACAATATTATAACTACTCGTCCGAGTTCACACGAAAACGTTAATAATAATTATGTAAAATTTTTATTAACGTACATAATATAAGTACGACTTACGTGGAAAACCGTACGTAAATATTATTATAATAATAATTAAGTTTTCATGTTATTATGCCCGTGTGGAAGTACAATGCTACAGTAAATAATTGCGGCCGGCTAAAATAATAATAAAAAAAAGAGTTTACAATCGAAACCGTCAACAGGAAAACGTCGGATTGTCCAGAACACCGTAATGTTATTTATGTTGTTTCACGGCTAAACGGTCGCACGCATTATTTATATTGTTTGTAATCCCCGCGTACAATCGTACCATCACGAGTATCAACTCGTCGCGTCGGTCGTGACGAGTTTAATAAATTATTACGTTTTTTCGTATAATGTGTGCGCGCCGAGTTTAAATATTTTTTTTTTCTAATTTTTTTTTTTTATTTTGTATCCATAACCGTACCGACCTGCGGTAAGCAAAATAAGTATCAGGTATAATATTATTATAATATTTATGTGTATTGATAACGTACTGGTATTTGGTAAGCTAATTACTATTGCACGCGACCGCGCTTGAAAAAATCGAGGCGAAGAATCGAACATCAAATTTTTTGTTTTCTTGGTACGAATTCGGATATAGTAATAAAGTTACAGATTATGCGGATTGGTTGAAAATTATAGTTTATTTAGAGATTATGTTACATAAAAAAAAAAAAAAAAATTGGAAAATACATCTAAGATAAAGATTTATATTTTATAATGTATTATAAAAAATAAAATTGAATAATAATAAAAAATAACATTTATTTTAAAGTTTAAACATCAGTATTAAGGTTTAATAAATTATAAGAACGACCCACGAACGAATATTAATATAAAATATATTCTATATAATATTATGCATGGTATTGTTTGAAATTAAGAACATATTTATATATCGCTTAATAATTTACACTAAATTAGATAAATATTTATTTCATAATAAGTTTACAATATAGTGATTAATATTTAATTACGAATTGAATATGCTATAATACTATCGACTATCTATTATAAGTATAATTGACTGTAAATATTCAACAAGTGTCAATAGAGTGTAGTTACAACGAAGTATACGCGTTTAAATGAATATCGAAAACAAATTCGTAATATATTATATTGATATACGACAACCGATATAATATAATATACGTAAACTCTTATTACATGGAAATAAATTAACTTTGTCAAAATTTAAATAGGAGTTTGTCGTTAATGTCATTTGTCAATGGTACAAAAAAAAAAAAAAATCAATAATAACGGAAAGGACTTTTCATCGTTATTAGAAAACAAATTGGTAAAAGATAAAAAAAAAATCCAATAATTGCTTATATTTTAACGATGAAATTTGACTGAACGGACTAAATCGTTGGCCTAATTGGAGTGAAAAAGACGTCAGTGCAAAAACTAAAATGTACTGACATTTATTCATTTATAACAGTATAAATGAGAAAAATGCGAGTTATATTATACACATACATAAAAATATATTATACAGACAATCAATTAAAATTTAAAATTAATAAATTTGAATATAATATGTTTGTTTATATATTTGTATATATTATTACTTACCTCAACTTTTGCTTTGGGATAATAGCCGCAACTAAATTTCCTTTCCAATTCACATATTCTTGGCCTTTTACTCTAGCGTTACGAATTATTTCGCTTTTATACTTCTCTTTATGCCGAATGCCTTTTTGTCTTTTTTTGCGGTGTTTCTTCCGACGATGACATTTTAATAATTTATAAACTCACGAGTATATATTTCATTTAATAAATAAAATTAATGAAAATATTTAATGACGAACTCACATAATAACTTTATGATAATAACGCAAAATCTGTTAAAAGTTGTTTACAACTTATCAGTCGCATACACATAGATGAGAAATAACGCAAGTCCAGGACTTGCGTTGTTTCTATGTTAAATCGAATATTTATAGTGATGTTAATATTGTAAAATTAATTATTATCGTTCAAGATTTTCACAGACTGAGTGTTTATCCATAGAGAACACATAAGGCATATAAACTCATTTTTCAAATTTTTGTGACTTACGTCATTTCTCAAATAGGTGATTCATTTATATGTCATATAGATAAAAAAAAAAAACGACGTTTCAAAACGTTCCAAATAACATTTTTAATATCTATAAAAATTTAAGTATGCCAAAGTTTATCCTATGTTTTTTCTATATTTCAATATCAATTGAGCGGAAAAAATATTCATTTTTTTTTAATAATTCAGAATAAATTAGTAGTTATAAAAATAATATTGAAATTTTTATATATATTTTTTTGTGATACGTAAGCGTAAAAAAAAAACCACACGTTAAAGACCATAACAACTTAAAATAATAATAACAATAATAATAATAATATCGTCAATATATTTGCAAATTTGCAAAACATTTTTTTTTTTATATTTGTATAAAAATTTAAGACGTCATGCATCGAAATTATTATAAATTATAATATTATTTTGTTAAATACTACACATCATTTAACGGCAATAATTTGATGACTGGGCCATGAATTAAATTTACCTCATTCTACAGTAGGACATACCGAGAGCTGAAACCTAAATTTAAATATAGTAAATACTCGTATAATATAATATAACACTCAATAACAGTCTTAATGGACGGTATAACGTCGAGTTTCGGCAATTGACTTGGTTTGCGCGTTAAACCAGTTCAGAGGTTTTAAAACACGATGGCAAATATAATAATTTATCAGCAAATTGATAAACTGATTCGTTCTTGGTCTGACTATTAAGAACAGTTTTTTTTTCAAATGACATTTGTTAAACTAAATCAAACTAACGAAAGTCGTATATACAACACACGACGGAGATGACCAATATATTATTTAGTGTCTGCACATTTAATTCTGTATTCGCTGTTGCAGAGTGTATTATAACATAGTATTAGCGTAGTATACCGCGTTTAGAAACGATTTAATGACTATACACAATACACTATTAATAATACAGAAGCAAATACGAGAAACCTAAATAACAACGAAGCTGTGAAGAAAAAATTAAGAAAAGTAAACAATTAAACATCGATGTACGAGTACAGTCTAGAACTCTAGAAGTCTAGATAATATAATATTTGTGCACAATAAGAAAAAATAAAACAACGAATAACCCGTTAAGCGAAAATGTAAATTATTTTTATAATTTTTAATTTATACAGCGCGTGTGCGAATTTATCTATAGTTACGTCTATTATTATACAATTAAATATATATACGGTGTGTAGTACTCCGATATACATTTCCACGTCCGCGTATATAATGTAATATATATATAGTATTGTTTACATAAAACCTTGTGACTCTTATGTATAATATTAAAAATTAATATAATGTCAAGTCGTTAAACCCGTTATATCGATATTTCAATATTTGATTTTTCACCGTGTAATATATTATTATTACAGCTTATGAGCTTACAGTTGCCTGAATTGTTAAATAATACGACAAAGAATAATATTATATTATCTCCCGTATGTGTTTCATTAGTTTTGTGTGTATTCAGCGATGAAACGGTGACATTTTTGATATGTGACCATCCGAAAAAAAAGAAAAAAAAACGTTTAAATAGATTTCCGAGTAGATTTCATTTTCATTCTGTCGCGAAGGAAAATAATTTAAAAACGTATATAGGGTTTCGTTATTCTTATCGTTCTAATTCAATATTAAAATTCAATAACTTTTCATCGCCATCATAATAATGAAATAATGTGTGTACAGTGTACAGTGTTACTTACGTACCCATAATATAATAACAATATTATTATTACAAACTATATAATATTAAATATTATTTGTTTTGTATATTATATTAATATATACCTATTACCTATACATGTTTTTTGTTGTTTCCATTATATTCATATTACCGCGACGGTATAAATAATATGTTTACTAATTATTATTTTGTACATCAATTTAAAATTTTTCTACTGCGCATATATTTTATTGTAAATAAAATTAAAATTAAAAAAAATACTACTTATTAATAATAATCCGCAGAATAAACATCGTCCAAACGATAATAATAACAATAACATTACAGATTTATTTTTCGAGTCGTTCGTAACAAACATCATTTAAAACGTAATATCACTGTACGCATAATATTTACATGAATTTATAACATAACAATAATAATAAATAATAATAATAATAATAATTACGTGCATACACTTACGTTATATTAATTTTGCGCATTAATGAATTTGTGCATCTCTCGAAAGTCGTGTTGCGTTTGGCTCGGGGCATTAATGTGGTACCAGGGTCATGTACCTGTGAGCAGCTGAGTGTGACCTTGAAGGACACAATACAAACACTGGCGAAAATATTATTGTACGATAAGTAAATTGTATGTTTGGCAACAGCAAACGAGCCAATACGAGTATATAATAAATAATATATACGCACAACGCAATCTAAATGTAATAACTAATAATTTATTATCGTCGTCGCGTCGTCGACAACTGACATTATAAGAGGAGGAAAAAATTAAAAAAAAAAAAGGTACAAATTACGATTTCCCAAGACGCATTAAACTTAATAACGAAGATATAATATTGTTGCATTCACACTTGCACGTTAATATTATATACCACGGTTATCTACTACCGTGATAACCGTGTTATATACGCATACCGCGTCACCGATATTGGTATAAATAATATGTATAAAATTGTATTTTAAACGTACGACGAACATTTTTTTTTTTTTTAATATAATATAATATTATTAATTGTTATAATTTAATAATTTATTAGGCAGATATGTTTGAATGCAATGTTGTTATAATAATTATTATTGTATATATTCAGAAACGTGTTAAAAAAATAAAAAAATCGACACAAGTAAAATTAAATATTAATTTAAGGATTTTCAGTTAAAAAGAAGAGCTGATACTGTTGTGGAAGGGGTACAAGTCTAGAGAGGAAATATAGAATTTTGATTAAAATTTCAATGCAATGATAAATTTTGAGCGAAGTTCATAATATAATAATATATTATGCATTGATTACAATTTTTACATTCATATAATCTTTACGTTCATTATCATTATAAATACCCACAAAACCCCTGAAAATTAGTCACCTAAATACTCAAATCTGATAGTACTTTTCTCAAAATCGTTTAATGATAAATCATTATATTCAAATTTTAATCAAAATTCAACACTATCCTCTTTAGACCGATATCCCTTCCACAGCAGTATTAGCTCTTATTATTATCCTTTAAACAGCTACAAAAAAAAATCCTAAATGTAATACTCACAATTATTTGGAATTGAGGTAAGTAATACGTATTTGAATTACAATAAAATTTTCAAAAAATTTTGTCTTTTTATTATTTATTATTGTAAAAGTACAGAGAAAAAATAAGAATACTTATAAGGATTCTTAGATTTTTGATTACACAACAAAAAAATTGAATGCATATAATATTTGAATGCATACAGTTCATTTTTTCCACATACTATAAATAGTAAATACTATAACTTTAATTGGCCATGATAGTGGAGTGCAAAAGTTCACTCAACATTATAATTCAAAATTTCATTATGTATATAGTATAATATAGTTTAAATTAATTTAGGATATATACCTAGTTACAAGTTATAAAGTAATTTTAAACGTTCATGTGATTATAAAATATATTGTGATATATATCACACGACACAATAATTAAAAATAACTTTTTGTCAAGGGTAAAACTTAAAACCTGTTATCGTTATGTATACATTGTGTATAATGGCGTTTTTATTTTTCTAAATTTTTTACTAGCACAAAATACAAAAATCGATTAGCGTGATTTTTAAATAATAATATGGGACACATTATTCTCGTATAAATACGATTGTCCTTTATATTATTCCTTTCCACATTACTTGGAATCTGAGGTCGTATGCAATACAATTATTATACAATTATATATATATACATATATAAGATAAGCATATTATATTGTATGTTGTATTTTATCTATTTTTAACTCTACCTATACGGTAAAAATTTTACTTCGATTTTCGACATTTGTTTTTCTTATATACGATTTTCAGTAGATTTATACACACATGACTAGAGACCGGAATTGTATGCAATTGCATAATCATACTGAGTGTATGCACGATATAGAGGGTTCGAAATGTGGGCGTTTCAAATCTAACTGATTTTGTAGATAAAATTTTATTTTGCATATTGATGCATATTTGAAGGTATTTTATTATTAATGCATATAAGTAGTATATTTTATAGATTTTTATACTTTTTTATTATTTTCTGTTTTCTATAGGTACATTTAAAATTTTAAAAATACAAATTATGTCTATCAAAAATTAATTTTGAAATTATCACATAGAAAATTTTATAATCAAAAAATATTTATTTTTTGTTTATCATATTATTATGGTCACACTGTATTGACTCATGTTCCACAAAAATTTGTTGTATATTATATTTTTTGGTTCAAATTTTAAAAACTTTCTATAAAAAAATAATAACTAAAAACTACTAAATAACTTAAATTATAGTTAATTAAATTGTGAATTCTTAATCTGTATTTATTTTATTATGTAGGTAATTCAAAAATACAAATTATAAACCTACTTAACAATAAATATTGATTTAGAATTTAGAATTTAAAAAAATATAATTAGGTATTGTTTTTTTTAATTTAGTACAAATTTTTAATGCATATAGTGCATGTTTTGAATGTTTTAGTGCATATTGGTGCATATTTTGCCATATTTATCATGCATATTTGCATCATATTTCACTCTTTTTTAGTGCATATAATTCCGGTCTCTACACATGACACATATAGTATACCAGTATACGACGTTTTTGGAACTTTGCCGGAATTATCGTAATCTTTACACGAGTTAAACACTCAAACGCTGTAAACGCGAATAGTTGCAGGACGTAAATAATTTCTCGTTTGTGGTTAATTTTATAATAAACTTTTTGTCAAAAGATTATTATTTTTAACCGTGTTTTACGTACACGTATTTATATTATACAACACTCTGGTATATAAGAGTAAAGAGTATAATATATAGTCATTATTATGTTTTAATATATATTATTACCTATATTCATTTCCTCGTCGATTATTAAATATATAATTGGATGCAAATGATATTGTGAAAATGTGAACTATACACGTTTCACTTAACCTACATTATACATTTACCTATATATATACGCAGACTCGTTTAAATAAATTTAATATAAACAAGTGAAATTAATTGACCATTAATGCGCGTGTTTAATGCATATTTTATATAAAATTTAATTTATATAGGTAGGTATTGGTTATTATTAAAAAAAAAAAACGTGATAAAGTAATTTAATTTTTATTAACCGCATAAATAATATTATATAGTAAATAACAAAATAAAGTACAAACATAATAATATAATATTTATATCGTATATATTGTATTAAACTTAACAGCCATACAAATTGCGAAACGACGTGTGAATGTGTGTGTTTTTATTTATATAAGTTACCTATATATTGTAGTTTCTGGATTAAGACAGTTGTCAGTTTTCGCAGCATAATTGTATAAACTTTTTTTTTTTTTTCAATAATACGATTTATATTATTACGTAGGTATATAAATAGTGCGGGAAGTTAACCGTTTTAAGTTTTAACCTTAAAATATATTACAATTTCTAACATATTATAACTATTAAATATTATCTGTTAAATAACCATAGATTAAACTATTAAAGAAGAACATCCAATATAAACCACGTGTCCACATTTTTCTATTTTATAACATGTTTCGTTGCACTTAGTATACTTACCAAAAACAAATAAATAAAATAACGTAGTCAAGTAGAGTAATTCTAAAATACTCGACTGCTAACTATATACCATATTTTTTATAGGTTTATTATAATATAATATAATATAATAATAAAAAAAAAATTGCAATAAAATTTGTATTTATACAAAAATGAACGTTTTTATATATAAGTACCTACGAGGAAAACGGTATATAATTATTAATTTGTTATAAAATATAAAATATAATATGTATTATAAATTTATAATATAAACGACAAATAATATTCTTCACTGATCTTCTGCCAAAATTAAATACTTTACATTCTGCAGAACTAAATAATTAGGTAGTTACTATTTTTGTACAAATAAAATGTATAATTAGAAATTAAAATTTTTATTATTAACATTTCTACAAACAATAAATTTATGCATAGTGTAATAATTAAATTTTTTTTAAAAAAAAGTAAAATATATTAATTTTTGATTTTGAATTAATTATATGTACCTATATATATTATACATAACTTTATATATAATCATATGCCGTATACATGGATACAGTATAGTGTATAGAAATTAATTAAATAAATAACATTAAAAAAATGAACAAAAACAACTGAACATATTAGTATTAAAACAAAATATGTCAAATATAATGTGTATATCATATCTATATGTAATACATACTATATAATTACTATAATGATAATATATAAGTACTAGCTGTTATGCTAAAAAAACCATCATAATTTATAAATATGGAAGTATAGATAGTACTATAGTTAATGCAGTTATAATATCGTCAAATTGGATTAGCTTTAGATCTTGAAGTTTAAATTATATTGCGTATAGAGGTACTATATTTAGATGTATATATTATAATCAACTTGCGAGTTTAAAAAAAAAATTGTAAAGTACTTTTCGTAATTAAATAACGACGACTAAAACAATGAAATTATATTACTCGTATATACGAGTATTTTATTTAAAGTATACATAGTAAGTTTTATCAAGCTCGGAGCTTTTATTTATAATAAATAATTATTTAATTACATTACTCACGCGTAGGTTTACATACCGGTAAGAATTTAAAATGTATTATTTTGTATAATATTGTATACATACGTTAAATAGAAAAATCTGATTATAATTAATTTTTTTTTTTCTGTATAGGGTAAATAAAAATAACATAAACCTAGGTACGCTACTAAAAGTACGATAAGAATATATACATTATATTATATTTTATTTGTAAATTTGTGTATATATAATCAGTGATAACGTAGCACTCAAAGTGCGATTATTATTGTTAATGCAATTGTTTAATTGAAACATTTGAACAATAACATTATATGCGCATTAAAAAAAATTATATATCGTATTATGGCATTATATGATTAAAATAGAAATAATAGAATTATTTCTTGCAGAATATTGTATAAGCACATTAAAATATGACGTATTTATATACATAGATATAGACTTTAGATGTATAATATATATTAAAGTAGGTATATAGGTTACCTATATATGCAATCGCCAATCCTTATTCATTATAATCTGTCGATTATTAAATAATAAAACGGGAAACATTTTATTATTTACTTATTTGTTTATACTTATTATATAGTATAAAAATATAAAATGTATTATTATTATTAAATTAAAATATAATTTCAGTTAAAAAACTAATAGCAACCGCCAACCTTATATTCTACAGTGGATAATATTAAAATATGTTCATTGTTTATTATAAATTTATAACTATAAGTCTTCTATAACCTGCAATATAATTTTAAGGGTCTAGGACCTTTGTTCGAGACCGTCTCGCTATTATGCCGTCTGTGTGTGAGTCGAAAATTGAATATAAATAAAATATAAATTATATATTATCTAAAAATTTGTTTGTGTGGATGGTTGGTATGGTCACCGTCTTTATACGCTTCTTGACACTTTTCGAAAATATCCCTCGATTTATCATAAAAAAACCGCACGCCGGGTATTAAATGAAATATATGTTAAATCGAAAACTTGTAAAGTTGGAAATATACTCAGGTCTCTCGATAAAACGGCTGCGTATAGTACTTGTGTATAATATTTATATAGAAACACAAACACTCTCATATTTCACCTGTTTAATATTTTAATATCCATCTATATATTAATGGAGAAAAATATATCGATTTATTTCACGAATTGTATAATATTGCATGACATAAATGTATTATATTTTAATAATATATTACAATATTGTATAATTATTGAATTTTTTTTTTTTTTTAACAATCGATTTAAATTACAACACTGCAATGTAGTTGATGGACAAAGATAATTATTTATTAATTAGGAATATAATATAGTCATTATAAAGTAGAGTTATATATTTTTTATTTTATTCGGATCAAAAATTTTTTTTAAATAAATTATATAAATTCGTAAAATGTGACGATAATCGAAACTTTTTAACATAATTCGTATTATAGTTTTACGCGTCACACCCATAAAGTTATATGACAAATCCCTGAATGCCATAACGCGCGGTTTATAATTTTTCAAATAACGCGTTTCCAACCATATAGTTATGGAGAGTTGAATGTGTGTATAATTTATAATAATATGTATATCATATTCATACGGTTAGGTATATAAGGTGCTAGATTTACAAAAACATATACATTATATAGGATTAGATAACAATAAAAATATGTCATAATATTTAGTATAGTTATCATTACGATTATACTTATGAATATTTATATAAATTAAAAATAGATTAAAAAGTAATAAACTATAATAATATAGTGTGTTCGAAAGACAATAAAAAAATATTATTATTATAAAACGTACAATTTTATGGAATTATATTATTATTATTGTTATCTATTCTTTATAGGTACATTTTACAACACTATATAATCTTCGTTTATATAATAATATATAAAATATAATATAAAAGTTTTATGCTATTATGTACCTACGTGTATATTGTCCGTCAGTCAGTCGGACATTGTACGTCAATTTTATTATTTAATAAATATTATATTAAATAGTATTCGTGTTAAATATTATTTATAATATTTAACGTGGACGAATGATTAAAAACACATGGACCTTGCGAGATATTTAGATGAAAATTTGAATAAACAAAACGTGTCAGCGATGATTGAATGACGCACTGAAAGAGGTACCCATACACATAAAAAAAAAAAAAAAAAAAAAAACATTAGAAAGAAAATGGAAAAAAAGTAATATTAAAATAATATTATAAACTGACAATATGTATATATTTAATATTGTGTAAAGCTGTACTGGCAATAAAAATATCGCGTGTCCTCAAAAATTCGGAAATCACGAAATGAATAAATGTTTATTATAAAAATACGCCTTTATTATCATTTTTGTCTATATAAATATATAATATATGTTAGTTATATTCTACAAATATTTGTTTATAAATTATTGTTAATTGTTCTTATAAGTTTATATGTGTACGCACGTATAAAACAAAATAAATCAAATTCAGTCAAGACAGTCAGTTACCTGCCGAGTATTTTTTTTTTTTTATTAAATTTTAAATATTCTATATACAAAAGTATTGAGGTGTAGGCATATTATGAAATGGAATCGGATATAGGATATTGCACATACGAAATTTAAAGATTTATTTTATTTAATAAAAGTGGGCCAATACCACAAGGCACAAATAGTAAGTATGTAAAAAGTATACTTTCGGTAGAGAATTACATCTACCTATTTCACACTTTACGCCTATAAGTCATTTTTCGAATTTCTTCACACTTTTCTTATAGGTTAGGAAAACCTCTTGAAAAATAACATAAAAAATTAAAAACGATAAAATTTGCTGAAACTATAATCACGGCGATTAAGATTTTACTTATTTTCTTTTCTGGTGTTCGCCAGTGATCTTTATAAAATAATAATTCATTAGCAATTAAAATTATAGCAATTAACATTTATACTAATGGCACTTTGAGTTCTTCGATTTTTTTTTTACGAATTCTAGATAATTTTCTGAGTTTTTCATGTAGAAAGAATATCAATAGTTTTTTAGTAGGACTTTCCGTCTAGCTTCTGATATAACTTTGGAGTAAATTGTAAATGTCTTCCACAAAAATTCCACTCTCTTGTAGGAAGTCTGTGTACGTCTGTTTGTGGCGGTCAATTCATAGGCGCAACTAGAGCCTAAATATTGGGGGTGCTAAAATTATGTACCTAACAAAAAATAAACCGTGCCCCACACCATCAAGTGCTATTTCCCAATTATTTATGTCTTTATGAATCACTATTACAATTCTAATTAAACATATTTTATTATCCTAATAAGTAGACATTTACAATTTATATTTTTTCTAAGTTTCATGCAGTATTATCAATTTATTATATTCATAGATTACAATATTATAAGACATTTGAACAAAATAGTTCTAAATAAAACTTTAAAACTTAAAATTGACTGTATTTTACTGTAATTATTATAATAAGACCTAAAGAAAACAAGGGGTGCTAAATATTAACTCAGGGGTGCTAAAGACCCTCTTGCGCCCCCCTAGTTGCGCCTATGGCGGTCATTTTGATTTATATTTTGAGTTATTATTTTACTTTTAGACCAATAATTCGTACGATACGTATTACCATTGATTATAAATACTATTTATAATCAATAGTATTACGTACATATTCATTTTGCCGTGAAACGTTCGCTATAGGCAATTTATTTTATTTTTACGCCATGTTTTTTTTTCTTACAAATTTCTCTTATCACTAGATGACCACATGATAAATTGATAATTACTAAATAGGACGATCTCGATTCTCGACACGTCGTACTTGTACAAGTTCTTATATAACTAGTTTTTAATTTATAAATTTACTCTGTGATTTAGGATAATCTTCTGAAGACACATCGTTTGTTGTGCACTTATTATGATAAATTTAAAACCGATGAAATATACAAAACGAAATTTAATTTGAACACCTATATTTTCAACTATTATTGTTTAAATTATAATTATGTGTAGAATATTTATTCACATCATATTATGAAATATATAGTTATTTTGTTGAGTACATAACAAAGTATGTATTGAATAATACAATATTGTTATATTTTAAATATTTGTTAATTGATCATTTTTTAGTTTTAAATCAGTATGGAAGAAGAATGTTCAGTCCTTCAAGAAGAGGAAAGAGAAGCTTTACTTTCAATTTACGATGGCGATGAAGCCTTTAAACAAGTATCACCTACTATTTTTCAATATAAAGTAAATTGATTATTACAAATTTAGAATATTTTATTAATGTTAATAAATATTATTCAATTTTTACACAGTCTTATGAAGCTATTGAATAATTGCAATAGAACTGTTTACGCAAAACAACTTCCATATAAACATAGTACAGATAATAAAAGTTATGTTTAATGTTAATGTATGAAAGTGCGTGTTTTTTTTTTATAAACAAAATTTTCAATCACAAAATTAATAACAGTATGCTTTATTAAATTATTATAATTTATTTTCACATTAGCAATGCTCTAAACATTTTAATCATGAAAAAAATCATTTAACAACACGTCATAAATTTTGATTAAAATTAAATATTTGTATGTGATTCAATTCATTTTATAAGTAATTTAAAACAATTTGGTTTTAATAATTAAACACTTTTTAATTAAAGTGACCAAATAAGTTTTTAACATCGATGACCTAAAAAAAAAAAATATTTAAATGGCATCCTAAATAATGAATTTAAATTGCGTTATTTAAGGACAAGTATACAACAAATTTATTGTTTAATAAGTAAAAATAATTAATTTAGTAAAATTGATATTTTTTTGTAGGAAGTCTATGTATATTATCTATGCTAATTTAATTAAGTAATTAATTTTATTATTACAGTATGGAGAAGATGGAGATAATAAATCATTCTTATTAGAAGTAGAATGGCACAATAATTATCCAACCGAAGCCCCTAGAATTAATTTAGATATGTTCTACAATAAACATGTGTTTGTATACATTTAATTTACATGTATGTATATTATATATAGTATGGTTTGAATGAATTAACCAGTACCTAAAAAATTATTAGACTAGGGTTGGCAATTTTTTATGACTTGTAAAATGTTACATTTTTGTTTTGTTCCAATTAATATTAATTTATTCACATAACTTAATTCTATTGACTTATAAATAAAATATCAATAACTATATATTAATTTTCCTAAAATCTAATTGACACATGGTTATTTCGGGTTGATGTCGGAGATAACAATGACTACAATTGTTATAGGATGCATATTTTACGACTGTAGGAGTATAAACTGTAATTTAAAAAAATCATATTAGTTTAAAATTTTATATTTAACACTAAAATTCATTTATATATGTAAAAACACTAATTTAAATTCTTATTAAATTTTTATAATATTAAAATGATTGTTGTACATATAAAACTTTTTTTTATTAATATGACCGTTGTTGAAAAGTAAAAAAAATATGTCCTGCATAGTTAAAAAGGTTGCCTACTCCTATTTTACACTATCAAAAAGTATTTTATTTTTAAACAATAAATATATACAAAAATTGTACATTTTTGTTTATATTTTGTAAATTTAAATTAAACAAATCTATGGGTATTTCATTCTAAAACATATTGAATATAAAGTGGCATTCACACTTCATTGTGTTATTAGTTTTGTTTATACTTATATCTATCTTGTATCAATGTTCACCACTTCTTATTTATTGGTTGATTTTCTTAATATTACACTTAACTATTTATCTAGAATAGTCCATGACAAACATATTAATTCATCAACCAATAAGAAGTGGTGAATTACAATATAGGAGAAATGAGGAAATATTTGAAAGTGAATGTGTGTATAGAAAATTTGTGAAATTACCTATCTATTTTGTTATAAGTCATATTATCTATAAAATAAATAAATAATATTCAATTTCAAACAATACCACAATAAAGTGTGAACTTGATTTAAGTATAAAATATTTGGAGAATACCTAATAATACATTAATCATATATATAACATAAGTTCCATTTGCTGCATTAAAAAAAAAAAAAAATTGTAATATGAATCTATTTTAAATTAAAATATTATATTTGCACAGAAACAAATAGATTTTCCAACTAAATTATACTTTGTATATTTTACATTATATAATATTAATATAAAATAATTTTTTTAGAGTAAGTTCTGTTAAACAAAATATTAAAGATAAAATTACAAAAGAAGCCAACCATTATTTAGGAGAATCTATGACATTTACTCTTTTCGAATTTCTTAAAGATTTTGCTGTTGACCTTATTGCTGATCAACCAGAAAAAGAAGTTATTGAAAGAGTAACAAAACTAGTATGTTATTTAAATTTATTATTTTTATAATTCATTGTTAATGAATTATATTTCATGTAATTTTTAGGCAATCGACAATGATGATGAATCCACAAAAAAAAATATACCAAAAAAAGAGAATATGAGTAAAGCTCAAAAAAGAAAACAATGGGATCGATTAGATTCCAAAGGAGAAAAACCTCGAGGTTATGATTGGATAGATGTTGTTAAACATTTATCACAAACAGGATCTTCTAAAGTAGAAATATCAACATAATTATACTAAAAAAAACTGTGATATGTATATTATGTTTTTTGTGTGAAAAATATATTTTCATTAACAGTAATAACTAATATTATTTAATGTTATATGGGTATACCAAATGTTCTTAGTTAATGAATTTAACAAATTGTTGTCACCAAGAGGCTCTCCATTCTTCAACTATCAATTGATGAACTATACAATTCCAATCTATTACAAAAAATTAATTCATTAATAGTAAAATATAATTACAGAATAATATACTCATTTTACCTGACATTTTAGCATGCAATAAAAATTTATTAAAGTTGTAATTCACAAAATCACATGCCAATTTAATATACTCATAATGTGAACAATATTGATTTTTGCTAATTGTTTGTCTCGTCTAAGTATAATTAAAAAAATAAAATGACATATTTCAAAAAAGTATTGATATATATATATATAGATACTCGGGTAGATGTATGTATACAGACAATAATACTCATACATAGAAAATTGTAAATATAGATTTTATCACTAAAATGTTATATACTGAATGTAATAACATTATTAGACAATGCAATAATGTTATAAATATTTGGGTAATTGAGTTAGACCAATTTTTTAAAATTATTTTTGAAAGTATTTAGAATTTATTTATAAATATAGTATTTAGAAGTATACTATAAATAATTACAAATAATTATTAATTATTAACTCATAATTAATTTATACATTAAAAATGAGTAATATTGTATTTATTTAAATTATTATTGAATATACAAATAAATTTATTAATTCACTACATTTTGTGCATTTATAATATATGTATACTACCATATTACATATTATCATTTATGCAAAGTCTGAATTTATAATATTTCGTTAATAAATATCTACATTTTAATTATAAGCTCACAAAAAAATTACAAAAGATTTATAGTTTCATATCAGATATTATAGAATTTTTTGGAGTTCTATGCATTGTTCAGTGTTAAAAGACAACTGTATAATTTAAATACAATTATCACATAATATATGCATATTATTGTCTGTATATATCAACACAAGTGTCTGGGTATTTAAACACAGTATACATATTCTATTTGATACATACAGAAGAAAGTAAATAATTAAGTTTATCCAATGATAATTTATTCTTGGGACGAATTAAATGACTCAATATGTTAGCGTGAAAATATGCTTTTAAAATATTTTCAGTATTAATATTTTTGTCTAAAATTACATATATAATATCTTTATCGTGTTTATCCACGATTAATATATATAAGTAATCTTTATATAGTTCAATATGATCCATTAAATCCCATGTAGTTATTTTATTTGTATACATTAAATGATGTACGGATGTTCCCAATTGTATTTGAAATGAAAACAATTTTTCATCTAAAATAACAAATTAAAATTAATTAATTTACCATACAAATATTAATATTATATATATTTGTATAATCTCATCCAAATAAAATGTTAATTATATAGTGATGATATAACATACGAAATACTAAAATTTGTTATAAATATAACTGTTCTTGGAATAAAATAATAATATTGGGAATGTCATTACATGCTTTTTGCTTATAAGCATCTATAATATATATGATAGTATTTTTGATGTTGATGGGATATAAAAAAAAATTAAAATGTGTTTACAATTCGAATAGTTATTAAAACAGATTTTTTTTTTATTTTAATACTCGTATAATATATTATAGTAATTTTATTATAGCAATTACATATTAATTATATAAAATAAAATAGGCCATGTAGAATTATAAACAAACATATTTTACCTTTAAAAAAACAAGCTTCTCGTTTATTAATATATTCAGGCTTTTGTACATCATGATTTTGATAGTCATTGGACAAATAATATTTAATAGTTAAATCAAAACGCGCATTATTGAAAAAATTGATATTTAAGCTTTTCACTGCTTTATAATTGGCAAATAAATGTAAAGCAGTCATAGTAAAATATATAACCCATATTATTCTAGAAAATTAATATAAACTTATGTACAAAATGTAATTAAATAACTTAAACTATATCAATACTTACAGTAAATAATTATCAATAATTGGTACTATAGCTAATCCAATAATAAATGCAAGTAAGTTAATACATGTTTCTTGACTACCATCCTTTGCTGAAACGTCTGCCATATTTTCACGGATAGCCTATATATATAATAAAATTAAATATATTTAGTATATAGTATGAAATTATGAATATTAAGTTTATAAATTACTTGGTGCTGTGTTAATACTGCACGAGTAGATCCTCCAGCTACACCTACAATTGATCTTGCACAACTTGAAAATGTTAGAATGATTAATGAGTACTGTCTAATCCATGTAAAGGATAAAAGTAGGTCCAAAAATGTCGCTAAATCGTTTAGAACATCAGCCCGAAGTCTCCACTTTTTACATTGTGTATCCAATTCAGTTCTAAAAATAATAAATTACATACTCTTATTAAATGATAAATAAAAACTTAACTTTTCATTAAAATGAAAAATATAGTACCTACTAATATTTAATATCTATACAAATTAACAAAAAACATAGTATAGAATTAATGATACTAATATATTTATTTTACTTATAGAAAATTACCCTTTCCACCATGCAAAAGTTATTCGTCCAACCATACCAGCTCCATCTTTAAGTATATATGTTATAGTAGCAGCAAGAGCTGAAGCTTCTGCATTACCTACTCCAACCCCTTTCAAAATAGAATTTACAGCTAATATGTTTGAAATTGAACTACAAAATCCCTTAAACAAATTTACGTACCGTTTACTTTCTAAAATAGTAATATTAAACTAAAAATTATAATTAAGAATGTTTTACAAATTTTTTATACTTTACTTAACATAATACTATATATAACATTATTAACTAATACTCAATATCTGTAGATTTAGTGAATCATTTTACAAATTTACCTATATAAAATAATTTATAATATGGAAAAATCTTTATAAGACTTCTTGATCTTCATTCATGCAAATTAGTTTAATAAAAATACTAGTTTAGTAGTTTCACATAAAAAAAATTGATATGATACCTGTAACGTATCCCAAAACTGATACTCGGTATAGTCCTTGCTTACACTATTTGGAAATCCTCTCGGTAAAAATACATTTTTTATTATATTAATAAAATTACCATTTAAACTGATATTTTGTTTACGTCTTTCAGATTCCAAAATTAATTGCCGTTGATCTAAATAAAAATAATTTTTTCTTTGAAGATAATTCATTAAAACTTAAATACCTAATTATTTTTATGAATAATTCTACTTTTAAAATAATATAAAGCATTGTTTTACTTTAAATTTAATTGTTAATAAATAATATGTTAATTATTAATACCATGTCTTTTATATATAATATAACGTTCATCAGGTCCATATTCTTCGTTTAGAATTACTTCTTCATCTTTTGACATTTTTAAATTGATGATTTTGATATTTTTGATTGTATGCTATTCTTTTCACACAAAAGTATTAGAGAAATACAAATTGATTATCTTAAATTATGTGCAAATAACAGAATAGGTATTGATTTTGTTAAGTTTGAGTTTCAAACTAAATGTTTTGATTTCACGAAAGACAGAAAATTTCGACTTAAATATTTAATTTATATTACCAGATATAATTTAATTTATTAATACAGGTAGGTAAATATATAACTATACTAATAAATTTTTTCTATACTTATATGATGTAGTGGATAAAAAAGTCCCAATAATTTATTAATAAAAAACAATTATTTTACTTATTTTTTTTATGACTTTTTGAATTAATAATGTGCGATTTACAAAGGATAATCTTTAAAACTCCATTAGTTTCACGTTAACCATGAACTATTATACATTACATTAACAAAACATAAAATAGGCCATGTTATAAATTTTTACTTATAAATAAGAAAAACTTTTTGTTAACCAAACTAAAAGGTTTAAATAAATCGTGTCATCATAGTATAGATTTTAATAATAAAAATTGGCAATACGAATAACCATTAACGAATCACGAATGTATCATAAATTCATAATCTGCCTATGTGGCTACGTCCCGTGTGATTAACATCATTATTATTAAGTAGTATTCAAAATTTTGAATGTCCAAAGACCAAAAATTAATAATTATTTAAAAATTTTTGTTATCATACCTACAACGAAAACAATTTATTATCAAATAATTTAAATTTTAAATTTTATATCCACTATTTTATAATCAATGGTATAATCTAATCTGTGGTATAATATTTAAGGTTTCATATGAAAATGTGTTCGTAAGCGGTAACAAAACAAATTGATAGCTGAAGCCGATAAGGTCGATAATTGAAAATTATTATTTGAGAATTGAGATTGAACATAATAAAAATTAAAAAGTGTTTCGAGTTTAAAAGTGTAATTATAATGTTAAAGTGTAATATTAATATAAAAAAATTATTCTGATGTATATTTCTTGTATTATAAACGTTTGCTAAAAAATCATCAGTTATTGGATATTACTAATTAACTATTAAAGTAAGTTGAATATTTAATATATAATTGTCCATAAATTATTTTTAGTGACTAATTTGTTCACATGCTACTTGAAACTTTACAAAAATAATGTATGATTTTAAATATAATAATATATTTATTAATGCCAAAGGGGTAAGGGAGTGCAGTTTAAATTAAAAAATTAATTGTGAGCTTGATTTTTGTATCTAATATAAAAATTAAGAACCAACCTATGACCTATCTATTTCTCTTAGGATTTCAGGACAATTAACATTATTATTTAGTATTGTGAAAATAAATGCCACGACGCTATAAACAAATGACTGAAGAGAGAGGGTTTTCCTTAATTTGAAGCTAAATCCTTATACTAAGATAACTACTGAAACACTATCATGGACTGTAGAGGCTTTTAATTTGTACATACTTATTTATATTTACATATTAGATATACATGTGAAGAATGAAATATATTTGAGGTCCAAATATAAAATTCTATTGGAATACTATTGCATTGATTATAGTAATATATTGTGTTTAATTTAAATTTAATGTTAAATCAAGACATCAATTTACTGTTTTGCTTATTTAAATTAGTATCTAAATGATACCTATATACCTCTAATTGGTATTGCTGATTAAAGTTTTTTCCAAAACATATGTTTTTATATATTTTTAATACCTATATAAGAATTTCTTAAAATTGAGTTAAAACCCTAAATTAATTAATTGGCAAATTCTAATACTTCATTAATATAGGAGATAATATCATATATTATATGATATACTTTACTTGCAGTAAGTATTGCTTAATGCTTATATATATATATTTCAAATTATATAAGTAAAAAAATATAATATTTATCACATAATATTATTTCTATAATTGAAAATAATAATATACATATTTATAAATTAAATAATTATAAAATAATTTTTTAGTTTTTACTGCGGTATGTTTTTTATTTAGACTTCTCAGTGAGGTTTTTTGGGAATGAATCTGAAGAGGAGGGGTATTTTTCCAGGGATTTATCTAGTTATTTATTTGTATAATATAACTGCATAAATCAGTAATTTCCGTTGAATAATATTATATTAATATTGGTGTATTGCCAAAAAGAATGATTCAAATTTCTTGTATATAATTTAATAAAAATAAATTTATCATATTATACTCGTGTATGTTTCTAACACAACATAGCAGAATAATCTATTTTATAATCAATGATAGAAGTAGAACTACTATTAAGTAATAAATAAAGTCCTATTCTTTATTAATTTTTCCATGTATTTAATGGGTAGATATTGATCAAACTATTTTTAATAAATGTTGTTAAAATAATTTCTAGATTATTTTTATTCGTTCTAGATAATATATCCTTTGAAATTGTTCTTTTACTATTTCTTAATTGATAGTAATATAATGGTTTGCATTTAATATCTTTTGAGCAAATTGTATCCACAACATACCTATGCAAATATAAAATTTTAATTTGTTGTATACATTAATTATAATTTATAATTATATAAATATGTATGCATATAAATTACCATAATATATTTTGAAAATTATATGAATGACATAATTTTTGTTTATGTTGAATTCTTTGTTTTTTCATACTGTATATGGTTTTGTTTATCCATTTACTATTAATAAACTCATCAATTATATTACAATAAACATACAAGACCAAATGTTTTTCTTGTGGTTTATTTTCTAGTTTCATATTTAATCTCTAAAAGATATATATCTTTAAAATTACTTTATTTACTTTAGTAATTTTAAACTCAAAATATGTCTGACAATAAAGATTATAAATTACCTATTTATTTTATCAATGTCATATAATATTATATTGTATTATAATAAATACACACAGTTATAGATGTAAATGGTAATTTAAAAAGCGTGAAACAATAGCATTTTATTGTAATAGGTAATTAATAATTATTAATGTAATTATTCCCCAAAAATATTATTTTTACAATTAAAAAAACATATATATATATATATATATAGGTATTTGATTATATTGTTTTAAATATTTTTGTTTTATATTTATTTGGGAAATTAATTTTACTTGTTCCTCCTTGAAAATAGTTTATATAGTAGTTAGTACCTAGTAAGTACCTAGTTTTATAGACGTTTATTATATTTACTGGTTTATAATTTCCACATTCATTTATTAAAAATATTCCATCTAATTTTTCTTTGTCCATTTTATATTTTATTAATGACTGATTATAATTTTCAATCTGAGAAACTAACTTATAGCTAATATTAAACATTATTGTTAAGATAGCTGGTTGATTAAAACTGGTAATAGTTATTTCAAATACTTGACGTTTACGTCCTTTTAAATATCCTTGAGACGGCTTTATAATAGCATTTAATATTTTTTCAACTGTACATCTAAATATATATTTTAATTTTTATTAATACAAATATATACAAATGTGTACAATTATAATTTAAGTTATACTGTAAGTAGTTTTATAGTATTACATTATTATATGTCAATTAAGAACACAATTTGATGTTTGCATATATTCAAAACGAGTTAAAAATGAATTTTATTTAAAAATTGACAAAACGTTACCTATATTACGAATCTTTATTTATTATATAATTTTAATGTTTATAGCAAAAACTAGAGGTTTCTATTTAATATTAACTAGGTACCATAAAAGTACTAATATAATTTATAATAAAAATAATACTTATATATTTGACTACTTAAGTGTTATACCTTATACTTTTATTAATAGATTAAAAAAAAAAAATATTTATATATATATATTAAAATAATTTAATCAAACCCCCCAAAACAATATTTTTAGTTAAATACAAAATATATTTTTTGCTAAATTTAAATTTTTTTGTTTAATAATAAATTTTTTAGTGTAGGGTTAATACTAATAAAGTAATAACTAATAAGTATAAAAAAAAAATAGAAATAAAATCATACTCTTTCCACTCATACATAATTTCTTCATTGCAATTGTTATAGAGACAAATCATTAATTTGACATTAGAACATGTAAATATAGGTTTAAGTATTATACTTTCTGTTGATAAAAATATTTTTCTCTCATTTTTTATTGGTAAAAATGATGACAGACTATGTCCTGATGGAATACAAGTTCTAGTATAAGATTCACCTTGTCCTAAAAGGGTAATTTGTCGTTGATTATTATTTGATAGCAGTGATATAGTGGCCTATAAAAAAATAACTTTTTTAATATTAAGTATTTTAAAATTTAAACAAATTACAATTTACTACCTTAAAATTGCATAGTTTATCTGGTGTAAATACAAATAGTATAGGATGAATAGACTTAGAATTGACTATTCCACGAGGGTTAAGACAACAAAAATATGGACAAGCAGTTGTTTTTGAGTCATCAATTATTGAATATTTTACATTACAATCATTATTGTTGTATACCCAAAATGCCTGTCAAATATTAAATATCATAATATTTTTAGTTTCATTTAAAAAATGTTAATAAATTGTATTACTTGTACTGGTGGATTTTGATGAGCTATGAATATTGGTATAAAATTAAATTCTAGATATTCACTTGTCCCATACTTTAGGTCAAATGATATCAAATCATCCTTAAATGTTTTTGTTTCTAATAAAAGTTCAGTGTTATATAATATTGATCTATAAATTCCATTTGACCATGTATAACTAAATTTTACTTCATCTTCAATATTATTTAATTCAATTTTAATTTTGCTAAAATCATTTTTCTGTAGAATGATAAACATGATAATTATATTGTTTTTTACTATTATTATTTCGAGTGTTCTCTAAGTGTTAATATTTTTAATTACTTTTAAGTTCACTGTTGTAGGAAATGTTTTTATACTTTTAAAATGTATACATTTATTGGAAGAAGTGCTGCAAACTTTTTTAGTATTATTTACATTATTATTGTTGATATTTGACATAGTACACTTAATGCATTTATTATATTTTATTATCAAGCTAATTGGAAGTTTCGAAGGATTATATAATTGAAATTCAAAAACTGTTGGTTTAGAAATTACAGGTATGATCCAATTTAATTTTAATAAATTTTTAGTATAAACTTGATTTAGTTTATTGTTCACTCTGTAATAAGTTTTGTACTCGGTTAACTTACTCATCTTTCATTTATTTTCGTATTATTTCATTTAATTACTTTACGCAATGAAAAAGTTTATTTAAAGATAATTTCCCAAAATAAGGTATAAAATCATTCATTATTCCAGAGATTTTCAATGCACACGTTATGACGTCCATAGAAACTGTTATTATATTCTTATTGTCTACAACAGATTCAACTGTAGACTCCAATTGTACGTTGACAAAAAACTTTTGAAATCCCAACTCTGTAGGATATATTGATATATCCATTTTCTGAAGACGTTATATAATAGTTTACTTACTAAAATTACTGAAAACTTAAAAACAATTAACGTACACATTCATTTTGCTGCGGAGTAAATTGAAAAGTTTTTGGATTTATTTTACAAGTTGGTATGGGCCAACAAATCTTAGAATACATTGTAGAAATGTTGATGTTTGCATATGAATAACTTTTATTTGTAATTGTAAACCGTTGTGTTCTTTCCGTATTTACTATCATATCATTTAAATTCCAAATGCTCGGAATTATCTAAAAAGATTTGAAATGTATTGTATTATATTATATTATTATTATATATATGTATATATTAATAATTAATCATCGTGTTATTAGATTATACAATATTTATAGAAAATATTATTATTAAATATTTATAATTTATAATAGTTATTAATCGTATATTAATAACGAACCAAAAAACCATTTACTGGTTATATACTTTTGTAGTAAAATTATTATCTAGTTTATAGACGTGAAATTTAATTTTACTTAAGTAATTTAATCGGTATATTTAGTTAAAATCATATTCTTACTTCGAGTTGTGTTTTACATCCACTTCCTTTTAAGACTATAGGTAGTATAGTCACTAACTCTGGAAAGTCATTACAGGTTAAATAACATTTAGCGTTCAGTGTGTACAGTACACTTTTTAATGGGCAAAATGATAAATTCAAATGGCTTTTTTCATTAGGCCCCAACTCGCCAGTGAGCTTATCAAACTTAAAAACATGAGATAATTGGTAGGGATCATAAGTATTTTCATTATTCCAGTTTAAAATATCCAGTGATTGCTTGGACTCTGACGGTGTTATTGTAGAACTAGAACTATCGCTTATCGTTAATGAATTTTTCGTATTTTCGATTATTATATCTGCAGCGCTATTTTTTTGACATTTTCTTATACTGTTATTATTATTACTATTGATATACCAGTATTCGGTTTCATCCATTTCCTCAATTTCTAGTTCTTCGCAGCCATAATAAATTGATGGTGTCGAAGGATATGTTTTTATTTCCGATTTAGGTAGCTGATCATATATATTTATACAATAATGAAGCCTGTGTCGAGTCATGTTGACAATCGGAATTTGAGTGTCAATTTCATACCCTACTTGAACGTCGTTTGGGACAAAGATGTCATTTTTTTCACCCATCTCAATACATCCAAATTCTACACAGGCATAAATGTCAATATTGACCTGAAATCAATATTTTTTTTTTATTTTATGTAAAAATATATATTATACTTATTATTACTGACGAATTCATAGTATGAATTTGATATTACCGAATTATCGATGATACCATCAAAGACTAAATTCCATCGTTCAGCGTAGAGAGATTCATTTTTGTTTGTTTTCAACAGTTGAAAAACTACAATTTGATAATCTTCATTAATTAGTCCACACATGGGCTTTACTAAAAAGTGTCTATACAAATGCATTTTATAATTATATTATTATTTGCTTTACACACAAAAAATTTAATACAACTATTTATTTATTTATTTAAATAAATAAATATTAGTTATGAGTTTAATATAGTTTATGACTTATGAATGAATAAGTTGAATAAGTCTTATAAACATTTTTTGATTGTATATATTTGTATATTTACCAATTTGAAATGAAAGTTAACCTTTTAAGATAGGTCTTTGACCTCATTATTCGGAAGTCTGGATGCGCGTCATGATGAAATTGTATTTTTTATTTAATAAATTAATTATAATATATATATAACGAATCGTTAAAAATAAGTATACTTTTACAGGAAGATGAAATAAATATTTCAGAATTTGAAGTATTGAGTTCATTGTACTGAATAAAAAAAATAAAGAATAGGACTTTTCACCTTTTTTAAGGAAAATAAATATAATTCTATAGGTATGTAACTTATTTTGGTTTATACAGGGTCTTCCTCGTGAAACTTATATGGTTTTTAAATAAGTATAACTTAGAAAGTATTAGGTTAAAGTAAATTTAATTTTTACTAAAATAAAGCTTACTATATGACAAATTAAGTAAATTAAAAACAAAATCATTAAATACAATTTTTTTACTATTATTAATTTATTATAATATTTTGTACAGAAAATTACATCGCGAAATGTTAATTGTTTTGAATAATGCATGGTTGAAGTCGTTCTATTAAGTTACGAACTATACGTGATTTAACATCTATTTAACTATTTGTGAATATTTCAAATTTCTTATATACTCACTGATTACCTGCCAATATTACATTTAAAAGAAATTAATAGATAATGAAATCTCTAAATAAATTTGATATTGCTCACTTCAAGGTACGACTGCAATCATACATTTTTTCAAAAAGTCAATATTTTCATTACGTTATATTATCCGTGCATAAAAAAAATTATAGGTATATACCTAATATTTTTTTTTTTTTTTTTATCTATTTAATTTGTACGTTTTATTATGCTTACTATGATATAAATAAAGTTTATTTTAATCTAATAATTTTTAAGTTATATTTAGTTAAAAACCACGCGTTTTCCGTGGCAGACCCTGTATATAGTGTATATAGTATAATACCTACCATAATTATATACGGAATAACATAATTATATATGTATATAACATAAAAGAATAAAACCTACAAGAAAAAAATAATTTAGTAATAAAAAAAATGTATTAAAACAGACTTGCCCATTAAAATCCAGACTATAACTTATATATATATATACTTCGTTCTTTATTATAATAGCCCTTCTCCAAACCATTATACTGCAAATTCTAAAGTTATATCTTTTAACTTAGACGTGTCCTTTGTCATAAATACGTCGAATACTAGTTCGGATGTGCACAAATGCGTTTATAACGCACAACGATTTTAGATTATTTTATGAAATAGATTTGCGTACTTACGATTTATTAGGTGGTCGAAATTCAAACATCGTTGGCACTCGAATGACCTTTTTAATAATAAACGTAGTAAATACGGATTTCGAGGCTGGTATACTTGGTGGCATTACTATTACGCGGGTATTGAGCTTACATTTTGGTTTCCATCCATTAAAAGACTTTTCGAAAGAATGACCTATATAAGAATACAGCCAATACAGGGTAAAGTTATATTTAAGTGGTTCCACACTCCTTCGAGTGTTAGGTACTTATTAATTACCTGTTTGGCTGTCTCGCACAGATAAATTAATAATAATAATATAAGAATACAAAATATATTATTTATGTAGATAAACAAAAATTTATAGGTATTATTATTATTATAAAATAAATATAAAATATATTATGTATATTAACTATGAGCATATGATTAATAAAAACAAAAATTTTGAAACTTTAATTGATCGAATTGCTTCATTAATTTTAAAAAATTATTTCATTTATTCATTATGATTTTTTTTTTAACAAGCTATTTATAAGAAATATAATTTAAAATCCATAATTATAATTTATAATTTTTAACTAAAATATTATCCTTGCAACGAGTAAACAATAAATTATAAATCCTGTATAAACTGGATTGGATTGTAAATATAATATATACATATGCGATATGCTATTATTTTGTTTTACATGTAAATATGACGAGGAAAAATGTAATAAATCTACATAAAACATAATATAAAAGTCTTATTATAATATATATTAATTATTAATATATTATACCTGTAACTACTATTGAAATGTTGATTGGAACAATGTACGGGGACAACATATTGGTAGCCTCATCAAAATCTGATGACGGTGATTTGTTAAAATGGACGGTAGCTTCTAACTCAGCAAAATAAATATTCAAAAATTTTTGTGGCTGAAATGAACACTTTAGCGTTTTTGTTTCGCCGCTATCGATGAAAAAAGATTTTGGACTTATAGTGAATGGACTGCTGCAACTTTGGGAATCTAAAAAGTATAAAAATTAAAAATATTATTTAAAATTTACTTTATTAAAAAATAACTTTTATAGTTATTATAAACAAAATTTAAAAAAAGTAGTTTAATAATTAATAACAATTAACATGTACTATAAATACACAGAAATAATTAACATAATAATAAATATATAATATTATAGTTATATAGATTAAAGATTTACACATTATTTTAAAGTATCTTTTATAAATCAAGGGAAATAGGTAAATTAAAAAATTACATTGATCCATAAATTGAACTTTGATTTTTAAGGTGAAACCATTTTACGACGAATAAACAAAAAAATTATTTAGTCCCAAACTCACCTACTTAAAATTATAATTTATTCATTATACCATTTATCCAGTTGATGGAAAACATAAAGTCGGAATTATTTTGAACGTCAAATGACAGAGTTTTGGCGTTTTTTACGTAGCCGAAATTTAATTGTTCTGGAAATACAGCGACCGGTGGCTTTGGTAGTGATGGGTGTGCGATGTTTTTGAAAAAATCTGCATAATTGTTTTCATATTTTGGTAGTTCAAATGGTGATCTAAAATACGAAAATGAATCTACCATAGTTGAAACCGTCGTAAATGCATACACGTCGATGTAAACCGGATGCTAAAATGTAGTAACATATTATGATCATTTGTTGCCAACTATTTTTAAATGTTAACCAATTAATGTTTGTATTATTGTGATTTGTGAATATATATTCATATGAAAATATTACTGTATACAATAATAAATAAATAAATTGTTTAAAACAATAATCGATAAGAATAAGAGACAAGAGAGACATAATAAAAATATTGTAGTTTAATTTATATTAATTTTGTTGGGTACGGATTGACCAAACGCAGAACACACCACCTGCGTCCGAACGGTACGAAGGTCATTTTCGCACGGTCAAGAATAATGCCGTATAGACAGCGTTGTCCGACTGACGTCGACAGGTGTGTCTTCTTCTATTGCCATCCCCGTCGGCGGCCCAGATACATTGTCATGAATATTACGGATTTACCCGCTAGTCAGTCCGTTTTCGTCTTCCCTTATCGACACTCGTTATGATGACCTTCCACCAATTTTTGTGTATGCTATCCGCCGTTGCGCGGCTAAAATTTTAACAGCCCGTTTACGGGTGTTTTAATCTTTCACCGTTGTGTGTGTGTTATCCGTCGTTGTACGACTATCCATGTTTCAATAAAATATTATTTTAAAAACCTTCCATGTACGTGTACGTCAGCTCGTTTTCGTTCGCACATGAGCCATTCACCGTTGCGTGAACTATTACGTGTACTATTCGCCATTATGCGAATCATCCTTTTCCATTCGACGCCTGTTCAATCAATATTTTTAAGGAGAACCAATCAAAACCTCAACTTCGGTGGTCATAAACAGGTCGTGCCATAATTTTATTACAATACATCGTATACATTAAAGTTTTATATATTTTTAATGTATTTATGTATTATTTGTTAAGATTAGTATTTAAGCCCCCCAATCCCATGACGCGTTTTAGTAAGTAAGAATTTTAATACAGTCCACTTTTTATACATTCAAAACTCGATTTTATCTGTTATTCGTTATGCCTTCTATTTATCTCTTCCCCTTCTCTACATTTTTCCCTCATTACGTTTAGTGTCATCTATGCACGATAGTTCGACACCAACCTAAAGACGATAGGTGTGTCGACTATACATTTTTGGTCCTTCGGGCCGGATGTTTGGTGGCACTGTAGAAGCAATTGCTAGCGTACAACTCGATTAACAGAAACATTCCGTAGATTTTTCTCTGATGATGCTAGGATGGGTTGACCAATCAGGAAATATCCTGTAGTGATACAATTCATGTTGATCCGATGACATTAGGGTGAAAGGTCTATAATTTAAAATGCCCTCGATGCCGGTGAAAAGAGTGTGAAATTCTTCGAAAGTCAGAATTTGATTATAGCGTCCATTATTTGCCTATAGCTTGTTTCATATGATTCTTGACACTTTATGGTTGCCTCCCACAACCCACCGATGTGTGGTGCAGCGGGAAGTTTTAAGAAATATATTAAAAACTGTGAGATTTGTCAGAAAACTAAAATAAATAAAAATATAAAACAACCTTTGGTAATAACAACTACATCCAAAACATCCTCAAACATGACAGCATATAGTGACGACAATAACAATAACTTTAACCTTAAGCTAATCGACATGACTAATAATAAGAGAGTCATGTTCGTGCATGCGTGTCTACGATCGGAGTATATTATATTTCTACGAGCTGTGATTGGACGACTAATCAAAGAAGCTCGTCACATTAAAAAATAGCATAAAAGGCGAACGACCAACCGAAATTATTCATTCCAGTCAAAGCAACAGTCTAGTCAATATATCTTCTTGACCCCGGACTTAAAACTATGGAATCAAGAACGAGCTACACCGACATTCAGTTCTTCACACAGTCAAAAAGGTATACAAAACTAAACCGAAGATTACTGAACCCGCCGCCGCCTTCGAGCTGAATAGCCAAATATGACTACGAACCAGCCATTTCGCTGATTACCACGACAAAAACTCGGACAACTGCCGCCAGTGTAAATTTGATAATCTCATATTATAAAAGAACAAACTAAAGGAAAATAAAAATACAAGATATCACAAAATTAATTTAGAACTGTTTCAAGAATGAAGAAAAGATCTAGTAAAAAATTAAACAGATGAAACATTTACAAAAATTGAATTAAAAATAAGTTTTTCTCCAACCAAAACACCTTTAGAAGAAATAGTAGGTAATAGTAAGTAGGTATTTGATTTTTATGCATATCTTCAGGAAATGTATATCAACGCTGATTAATAGAATCTTAGTCTTTGTTTTTAAGAGTTTATTTAACTTGTGTTTATACTCAAAAAAGCTCGGTATTTTAATATTTATTGTTGAGTACTTGTGGATAGTTTATATAAATAAAATAAAACCCAAATCCATAAATAATTTACTTTTATTTAAGCAAATACGTATTGTATTTTACGAATGAATAAGAATCGTTTTTAATAATTATTGTACAAAAATTGTGAACTTTACACTAATTTTCAATTTCTATTTAACTTTAACACATAGGTACGAGTAGGTGTTTTTAGTTATTAGTTTTTAATATTATAATAAAATGGTATTAGGTATAATAATAAAAAAAAATTAAATAAACCACTACAGTGTTTACCCGAAATACGATTATATTTTAAGTAAAATTTTAAAATACATTATGTAGGTATATTAAGTTAATAGTTTAATGGTTGTTATATGTTTATTATAAATTCAAGCTTAACGTATTTTAATATTATTTTATCTTTATATTTAGTCAACAAATTTTAAGATATTTTCTTCCCTTAGGTATCTCTGAAATTTTATTTTATAATCATAATATTGTTATTAAATAATTATTGTTCGATATTAATAGGTTATAGGTACCGCCCGGTACTGGTATATCTACTGCTGAATTATGGTTAATATTTTATAATTATCTATTTTTTTTATGATTTTTTTTTTTTATGACTAAGTAAAAATTAATTTTAAAGTTATTTTTTTTATACCTATTACAAATGTATAATAAATATAAGACTTACGTGGTTTGCGATTAATACGTATAGTCTCTTGTAATAATAATCGAAATGTTGGCAAGGTTTCAATTCCAATTTTATTTGAACACGGTTTTTGATGACTCCGGAAGACGGATGACATTTTATGGGACAATAGGCCCAGTCGTATTCAACGTGATACTGCGCCAACATTTTGGAACTATTTATTAGATTTACGGTCTTTGTTTGCGATTCTTTTTCCGATCGATATATGAACACTTTTGTCGGGAAAATTTTCACCGACGGTCCTTCATAAACAGAAACAAATAACAAATAACAATTTATATTGTTAAGTTACCTAACAGTTGGCTAATCATATAATATTGAAAATACATTAACTTTACATTATTCAGTCAATTTATGACATAATTTTCAGTCATAAATTAAGTTATAAAATATTGTTATTATATGTGGCATTTTAATTTCAGAAAATTATAAAATAATGAAAAAAAGCGTTAAGTATTTTAATTTTATTATCGCGTTTTTTTTTTATATATATATTTATATGTAGTATCATAATTCATAATGTTTGCGGTCATATTTTTATCTCGTGAATTTTCAATCGCATTATATAATTCAATAATAATATAACTATAATATTTTTATTATTTACTAAACGTCTAACGGCAATCGGGCAATATTAAAATTACCAATATATTACGTAAATTATTTGTAATGAAATCAAAATATTTCACTATAATAATGTATGGTAAGGTATAATAAGGTATGTCCTACGCGTTCATAAATATTATAATATTTCGTATAATATCATAAAATATTGTAATATAGTTTGAGTATTGTTACCGTAACATGACCCGCGAACGCATACTATGACTTTTTGCACGATTTCCGGCTCGTAATTATCTTCGCATTCGTCGTTTTCGTATAATTCTTCCTCGTACGTTTCGATTTCATCGCCCGTCGAAAATATCGTAAAGTATTCCAACGTAGTTTGCACGATTTTTGGTGAAAATACAATTAAAAAATTCAACTTTTTTTTCGGATACACTCTTTGAGTTTTCGACGGTTCAAAAGTGATCGAATCAGCCAAGTACATGGATTCGTTGTTATTTTTCACTTCAAATGTCGTGGGTTTCTGTGTAATATTATAATATAATAGATATATAACGAAATGTAAAACGGATATCATAATTTTTTTTTTTTATCGGTAATTGATTAGGATGATGTATGTATGGTACCTAATTTAAACTTTTTTCTTACTGAATTTATTTTAGTATATTCTGCTCTCTTCCTTTCATAAAACGTATAAGAGGTATGCATATAAAATGAATTTAAAAGCTGCCTTTGTATATTTATGTAGGCTACTCTTACTTCTTACAGCAATAACTACATTTAAAATATTATTAATTGTATGAAATTATTTAATAATTCAATTCAATTCAATTATAATGAATATAAATATATAATTGATTTTAATGATTAACGTTAAATTGTATTTTCTTTGGGCGCACACGTTATAATTTTAGTAGTTACCTACTTCTTACTTATAGTGATATGGTGTGGGCGTATTCATTTCAACTTTTGAGTACCTATAGATTTTATTAACTTTCGAATGAAAGGAAGTTTACATTTTAGTAAATTGTAATGATTGAAGTATAAAATAAAAGATAATTGTAAATTAATATATATAATTGTGTTATGTAGGTAGGTACCATACATTTTTAAAATATATATATATATAGTGTTAATTATTTTTAACTTGAGTTTAAATTGTAAATAATATTTAGATAGTCTATTTTAGTTTAAAATTGTATCGTAGTCTCTTGCGCGTTATTCACTCTCTTGTTAGATATTTTGTTAAATTATAGATTAGGAATAGATGTTTATAGATACACTAGATAAATAATAATTTAACTTGCTTTTAAATTGTTTGTTATTGTGATCGATCTTTTATGGACAGAGCCGACGGGTACGACACCGAAATCGATTTTTATGAAATATTTGTTGACGTCATCACTGTCTGTTTCAGACGATAAACTCATTATAATACAGCGTACCTACCTATTATTATGACTATAATATTATTATGTCGTTACTTAAACTACTTATTAGTGTTAATAAATAAATTATGTAATATATAAATTATATTATAGTTGTGCGAGATAATAACATTCACATTTACAATAATCGTATTTGGCAGATATGCTTATTTGCATGTTAAATTCAAAATAAATTAATTGATAATTATTAATTGTCATAGAGATCTTCATCATAGTTATGTAGTCAACCAGAGAAATTGAAATGAATGAAATATTTTGTTATAGGTAGGTAATAAGAATAATGTATTTTTAATTTGCAAACTTTTCAATGGATTTAAACTAAATAAGGATAACATAATGTAACGTATAGGTTATTAGGGTATTCTACATTCTGGTGTGTATCCAACAATTGATATTTTTTTTTTTTATAATTAATTTAAATTCTTTAAAAGTTTCAAGTTTATTTATATAGGTACTATTATTTAAGTTTAATATAATTACACTTTAAACTTTAACTTTATATACCTAATATAATATTGTAAGTACGATATAATTAGATACATGGTATATTTGTACATTTTAAGTACCTGCCTACTACTAATCCAATTACTTGAATTATTCATGTCTGAGTCTGTCTGTTTATATTTAAAAATTCAAATTTTTAAGTATGTAATTCATTAATTACCACGTAGGACGTACACTGTAGACATGATATTATTATTATAATATATTTTAAATTTTAAAAGGTACTTTAATTAAAAATTAACAAATTGCAGTGATTTTTTTTATTATACGTGAAATACAGAAATAATACTTGATATTTCTACTTAGGTATAGTTTATCGTAACATTATTGCAATATTTTCTTTACTTTTCTCATAGGTAAAATAAAATAATTCTGTATTACGATATGATGACGTAATCATTTTAATTTCAGATTACAATATAATACCATAACAAACCGGTTTTCTAGTGGGGCGTCGTCCATTCGTTGGTTTCAGTTCTGTGAGTTTCAGCTTTCAGAGTTCAGACATTCAATTTCAACCATCAGTCGTTTGTTGTTCGTGTTGAAAGTGCGACTCGTGTTTCTTGAATTTAAAAAGGAAAAATGGCAGGTCGTGCATTACATTTTGTATTTAAAGTAGCCGACAGAACAAAAACAATTAAGTTTTACAAAGAACTTTTAGGAATGAAAGTAATTACTGTTTAGTAATTAAATTAATACCTCATATTTAAAATAAATGATTTTATGTAAATGGTGGTTACCTATATAAATTTATATTACTATTATTATTTTTATAGATATTGAGACATGAAGAATTCACTGTAGGTTGCGAGGCTGCGTGTAATGGGTAAATTTGAATTTAATGTAAACGTTTAACTGAATATTTAGTTCATGGTGTAAATGCATAGGTACCTACTAATAAATGTACATAATTATCAATCGTTACAGACCATATGACAACCGTTGGAGTAAAACAATGGTTGGTTATGGACCAGAGGACACTCATTTTGTAATTGAACTTACTTACAATTATAATGTTGACAATTACAAACAAGGAAACGATTTTCTTGGTATTACATTAAAATCCTCAGAAGTATTAGAAAATGCTAAACGACTTAGTTGGCCAATTGAAGTAGACAATAACTTATCCTATATTTTAGCACCAGGAGGCTATAAATTTTATGTGATAGATGAACCTCAACCTGTTGATAAAGGTAAGTAGAGATAATTGTTAAATGCCCGGTTAAATGTATTTAGAATTATATTTAATTAAAATTGTTTACTTATTCAATTATTGTAGGTACTGTAATAATTATATGGTAGATAACAATTTTATTTATTTGTTAGTAAAAATTTAATTTTCAATCATAAAAATATTAATAATTTTTTGTAGGTAAATATTAAATTATAGTAAGTAGTTACTGTTTTTTTTTTATAATTCATTGTACTATTGACATTTCAATTTTTAATAATACTTATAATAATAATAATAGGTATTATTAAAAAAGCAGAAATTTTCTTTTCAATTTAAACTAATAGAAAACATAAAATTCATTATTAATTTACTTATAAACTGTTTAAAATGTGTTATAATTCATAAATCACATTTAATTATAATTTATAATTTTTATTACTTATTTTTAAATGTAATTTTTTATTCATTTTAATAGTTTATATATGTGATAATCAAGTAAGTTATATTATTTTAGATCCTATTATAAATGTTATGTTATCATCTACAAATTTAATCAAATCTTTGAAGTTTTGGAATGAAATACTTGGATTGAAAATTTTTAACCAAACTGAAACTACAGTAGAGTTAGGATTTAGCAATGATCAAGTTAAACTTAAATTAAGAGATATTGGTAATTAAATTTTATTAATTTGTTTTAAATAATATGATTTTAAAATTATCAATTGTTTTATATTATAATTCATTAATTGTTTAAATATAATTTTTAAAAGAAACAAAATTATCATTAATTTTTTTTAGTAGATGTTTTAATATTAATGAATTGAATAATATAATTTTAGGAGAACCAATTAATCATGCAACAGCATATGGAAGAATAGCATTTTCAGTTCCTACGTCTGATTTAGAAAGTTATGAAGAAAATGCTAATAATAGTCAATACAAAGTATTAACTCCTTTTGTAACTTTAAATACACCAGGAAAAGCATCAGTATCTGTTGTAATTTTTGCTGATCCTGTAAGTGTTAATATAATCTTAGTACTACTTACTTATTAAATATTTAAATTTTATTTTATAAGTATGTAATATATAGGTATAAAACAATATTACACTTATATTTTATATATATGTGTGTGTGTAATATAATACCACTATATAAACTTCACATGAAACATCCCAATGATCAATGAAGATTTCTAAATTATCGTCATCTAATGATTATGTAAGAAGTATCCAGAGAATCTGTAACTAGAGATATTCTATATGTCATAGTAATAGTAGAAATTGTGTACATACAGTCCGATTACTATGAATAGCATAGTATTTCTAGTAGAAAATCACATCTGGTTGGTAGTTTATTTAGGTCAATTTTCAGATTTTTCAAAATTTTGCATATGCAAAAAGAAAAACTTCCAAAAAATGACTAAATATCGTTAAAATTAGGGACATTGGTTAACATAGGCATTTCACTTATTTACATGATACAATTTTGGAACTTTACGTTAATATTTCTATTTAAATAAGTAGGTATGCATTTTAATAAATATGTATACATTTTAATCACTAATTTATGATCTATATCTGAACACACTTTGCTCAGAATTGTTTTTTTTTAAATTTGATGATTTATTAAATACAACACTATCTTATATCATTACCATTATCTTTCCACAGCTGTATCCTGTCTTTTTATAATTATATAACTTAGCTGAAATTAATTAGATATAAGTAATAGTTATTTAAATTTTTATAGGATGGTCATGAGATATGTTTTGTTGGAGATAAAGAATTCCGTGAATTATCTCAATTTGATCCAGATTCAGAGAAAAAATTAGATAAATATATTGTTAAAGATGAAGCAAGAAAATTGAAAGATTAAATATATGAGATGATAATAATATATTTTATAAAAAGTAACTTAAATTTTTTTATATCAATTTATTATATGGTTTTATATTATTTTGGTGTTTAAGATTTATGATTTAAATTATATTAACAATTATATCACTATACCTACCAGCTACAACTTACTTATTAATATATTTTAAATTTGAAGTTTATTAATATTTAAATGATGTTATCAAATATCCTTTATACATTACTTATGAATTTTGATATAAATATAAAGGAGACATTACTAAATTAGTAAGTAAATTGTATGTTTACATTCCTTTAAATTTACTTATTTTAATATTTTATTAGGTATATTTTTATTTCAAATATGAAAATATACCTACCTTTATCTATCTGTTGGATTAATAAAAATACTCTGAAATAAATTAATAATATTAATCAAATTAAATTATACCAAAATTACTTTTAAATAATTGTTAATTTTTTAATTTTAGTCACATATTATGAATGCATTAAAAAATTAATCTTTAAAATGTTATACAACACTTTAACCCAAATTATAATATATATTAGAATCAACATATACTTGTTATTCATATTATCAATGGAATTATGAGAAGGAACACAACTACATAATTTTAGCTTAATTTTTATTCTATTAGTTATTATCAATAATATCTATAATTATTATCTACCTATTATAAAATATATAATAATCATTGTAATTCAATAATTGTATTTTTAGCAAAAAAAATTAGGTATTTACTAAAATATTTACTGAAATAATTTTGAACTTTTAAATTTTACACAACACTGATAAAAGTAAATATATAAATTTTTTTCTTTCAAGTATGTTTGTATTGGTTTTAATTTTAGATTTTAAGCGAAGTGAATAATGTATTTGTTTTACAAAGGTGTGTCTTTTTTTTTTTAGTTTGTAATTTTGTATGTAAATAATTTTTCTACCCGAAATAATGCTCCAATTTTTACGAATAACAAATTATTCCAGTAGAGAATATTGTTTAGTTGGTACTTTAATTAGGTCATTTTCGAATTTCTCAAAATTTACTGTATGTAATAGGAGAAATTACCAAAATATGACATTTTTCACGAAAACTGAAATTTTGACAAAATAAATTCATTATTTTACGATAATTCAATTTTTTTATAGCTCTTTAAATTTGATATTTTTAGTGTAATCGAAAATCAAAAAATTTATATAATTTTCTTATTTTTCTGTGTTTTTAAAATAATGATTAAAAAAAAAGATATACATTTTTGAAAATTTTATTGAAGCGCATACTTATAAACTTTTACAATAAAAAGTAATAGAAGAGCTAAAAAAAATTATTGAAGTATACTGATATGTATCTTAAAGTATTTCAAAAATATTAGAAAAATCACAAGTTCAAATTTTTTTTTATAAGTGTTACTAAACTCAGTTCTAAATTATTGTGAATACTATTTACTAATTTAATACTACATTTACGATATTTTTTGTAGCTGTTTAAAGTATAAAAAGAAGTAATACTGGTGTGAAAGGGGTACAGCCATACAGGTCTAAAAAGGATAGTGTTGAATTTTTATTGAAATTGTAATGTAACGATAAATCATTACATTCAAGAAACGATTCTGAGCGAAGTACTGTCAGATTTCAGTATTTAGGAGTTTTATGCTTTTATGGGTATTTATATTGAATTTAGAAACGGTATGAACGTAGAAATTTTAATTAATACATAATTATCTGATAAACTTTGCTCAAAATCTTTTTTCAAATTTCAATAAAAATTCAACACTATTTTCTTCAGCCCTGTATCTCTTTGACAGCAGAGCTCTTTTTGGGGTTTAAACTTAAATTAATTTTAATACGAGTTTTAATTATATAATTTACTAATTTGGAATAGGTATATTATATACTGAAAATAGAAATAATTATATAGTTTATTTAATGAAATGTTAGCTAAATTTATTTAGAGTTTTGACGTTTCTACTTTCAATTGCACCATAGAAATTATACGTGTATCTGTAAATAGTATTAACTAAACAGAATTTAATATTTCAGTGTTTTGCTTATACTATAATACTATAAAGTTAAAATTTTCAAATACTTATTTAATTATATTTTTTTTTTTTTTTTTTTTTTTTTTGTACAATTTTGGCTATTTTTAAAATTCATTTAAATTTCAAATTCATGAAATTAATAATTTGCATATTATATTATTGTGTATGTAGTGTGACTAAAATATCTTTATGTACTATTGACATATTGTATGTGTATTGATATTTGATTACAAAAATTAATTTTCCATGGAAATTTCAATTAGTGGAAAGTTTTCTTACGTAATGTTTACAATATATATTTAAAAGACGAAATAACACAAATTATCCCTTAAAATATTGTTATTTTCTTTAAACTATCTTTACCTAACTACCTACTCGTATCTTTGTAAACGAATTGTATAGATGAAAAATATATACTTGTATCGTATATGTACGTACATAAGTTTTTATCAATTGGTATTAAAGTTGCAAGTTGCAATGATGTAATTTGAATTATAGTGGCTAAGAGTACTGACAAATTGTTTTTTTATTTTTTTTTATTAAAAATATCAAAAAAAAAATAAAAATTAAAATGAATGTTTCAAAGAAATGAAACGTACGAGAATAAAAAAAAAAATCAATATTCATTATATTTGCATAAAAACATGAACTTCATTATTTTAACAATGAATAAATACATTTTCATTCCATGATTATAAGATGGCATGCTTAATAACATCTTATAGGTATGTTATAAATTCAAAGATAAAATAACAATTGAGAGTGAGTAATTTCTTAAAAATTAAATTTAACAAATTTGAGTTGTGTAATGTTTTAATGGAATACGTTTCTATATATTAATCGTTTTATTTTAATTTTATAAAATTAATATAAACTATTTAATAATTAAAATTAAAATAAATAAATTATTATAAAAAATTGTTTTAAAAATATTTTTTTTATTCGTCTTGCTGTAATTTTTCCACGCTACGAATCAGTGTTGAAATTTTATAAAAAATTTTGTTGCAAATCTTTTTGTATTTTTTTGTGAGTCATTAATTATACCTATTAAATCTTATCTATTGTATATTTGTAGGGGAAGATAATAGAGATTTGTACATTAACTATAGACTATTAATACTATTATAATAGGTATTATTAATGATTAATAATCATCGTGTAATTTTGGTGTTTCAAAACTATAAGTTAGCAACACCTAATAATTAAATAATGTTTCAAATCCATATCCAAAACTTGCAACACTCCAATTATTTATGGTCACTGTTACGAAATTTTTTACTTTGTTTTATATAAAAATTCTATGGTAATTTACGTGTTGGAAATTTTTTTTTCGGACACAAATCTATTAGTAGATTAGTATACCTAATAATATTCTCAATTCCGAATTCATATTATGTATTAATAATTTTTTTTTTCTATAATTCATTATCATTTTTTTTCACCAAACACCAATATTACACCTGTTACCTTATTACAATATTATTAAATAGAAACAATAAAAGGGTACCTATTTATTCCGTTAAGTACGTTTTATGTTCTTATTCGGTTCGAATGAGTTAAGTTGTATGTACGACGTACGATTACTGTATAGTTACATTGACAGTTAATGGAATTATGTTTATATTTTACTTCAAAAGTTCAAATACTTGATCGGAAATAAAGGATTAATATTATGAATAATTTCCAGAGAAAAAATCTAGCCCTCTTCTCATTAGTATATTTTATCTTTATGTTATCAAAGAACGTATTATTTTCACAGTTGGAGTATTGATTTGAATGTCTACGGTCTACTATAAATTTATAAAAGTGTTTTACAATTTTTTAAATTTTTTTTTAAATGAATAACTATGCCAAGACAAAAAAGTCAAAACCTATTCTAAGCGAGGAAATAGATTTGCTTCAAGAATTTGTCTTGAAGTATCAAGATATATTAATGAAAAATAAAAGGGACTTGTATACAGTTAGTAGGTACAATATATTTTGGAAATCTAAATCTTTGGAAAAATTGCAAATCCGAAAATCTGGTAAATAATACATTTATTAATACATATTAAATATTAATAAAATATACTTGTACAAAAATACAAATCATTAGATTTATAGGATTATAATAATAGGATAGTGTAATAAGTTAGCCTTCAAAAAAATGTGTATTTCACGTATATGTCGTTTTTGAACACGAATAGTTTTTTCAAGCCAATCATAATAATTTAAATCCTCATCGAGGTAAACCAGTTAGTTAATATCCATATTATTTAAAAATTTATTTACGAGTAGTATAATATTTTAATTCTACGAGCATTTATTATTTTATTAACAATTTTGTATTATAAATATAATACAAAAAGGGTACCTTAGATATTTCTTAACTTTTAAATGCCAAAAGTTAAGATTTATTTAAGTTAAAATATAATTAAGTCTATATTTTGGTAAATGATTTATAAATAGTAATTACCAACGTCCAGTTTAAGTTACAATTTTACAAAGTTTTTTCTTATAGTACCTATCGTCTATAAATTTGGCCAATTTCATATAGGTATTGTTCGTAATTTGTAGTCGTTTATCTTTTTTAACAACGTCGGTATGTAAGTTAATCGATAAAAATAATATCGTGCCAATTATTTTAGGTCCGTGTAATATTGAAATACGCGTTAACAAAATTTATGTCGATTTATTATACGTATAGGCATCGAACAATGCGGTATTGTGTGGACGTTATGTGTTTGCCCATTGAGAATCGCGCATGACATTATTATAATAATGCGTTTCAGTCTGAACGTGCGTCCGTTATTTCTATATATAGTACGTACCGAATATTATAATATTATTCGTGTTCGCGCATAATAATTTTTTTGCGTTTTTTATACACGATTTTTTTTTTTGGTTTTAAACAAAACAATACGTTATTATACCGTAACCGTGTTTAGGTGTATATATTATGTTTCCAGATAATATTTTTTATAATATGCTTTAGCGGTAAAATTGTAAAAACTATAATGTGTAACGTAATAACGCACAAAATCTGTGATGCGTTTATTATAGATGAGCGTAGAACGAAATATTGTAAATATCGATAATACATTTTCGTTAAATAGAGGTTTTCTTTATAAATATATTGTTTTAAATTTATATTCCCGTTAGCGTTGAACTCGTTATATACCTACCTATATAATGTAACGACGTTCGTGGTGTCAAATAATTTGTAATGCGATATAAATTTTTTTTTTTTTTTTTTTTTTAATTATTTGGGGTGTCGTATACCTACGCATTTTTATAGGGATTTAAACTTTAAAGCGATTTTTCGTCTCTGTATCGCTTTCGGGTTTTCAACGTATTTCGATCGGTATAGGTATATAACTTTGAATTCTGATATACGTTAAGAATTTAGAAGTTAGAATCGATTTTGTTGGCAACTCTTGCCACCAGAGATGAATTTTCACTTCTTGATTTTTTATATAGGTATATATAAACATTATAAGGCCCATCAAGTTAAAAAAAAAAAAAAAGAGATGGAATGTTCCAAGGACCAAGGCTAATATAATATTATAAAAAATGTGAGAACAGCGTTGTAAAATGGATAATATAATATAGAATTGTTCAAATTTATTATCGGCGTATCGCACTTCTCATTACTAGATCGCATTAGTACATCGGTATTAAAATTATTGGGCTAAACGCGTTTTATTCAATGACGCGTCGGCTATACGAAAAATCCACTTGAATATACTTTGCAGTTTTGTACTTGCCAGGCACACGGTGAAATTTTTTTTATTGAAAAAAAGATTTAAATTATTTTATAAGTCGTCCTGAAGCACACTCCCGTCATATTCTTTAAAGGATCCTTTGGCAACGGAGGAAAAAAAATAGATAATAAATCAGCTAACTCGATAACACGATGGCCAGGGTAGGTACTTATTGTCACCAGCAAATATAGGAAATCTTTTATAATTTTTGTTAATTTGGACGTGATCTCTTATATTTATTGCACGTGTGATGTCAAGTCAAATATGATCGATATATTTTAATATTGTAAATAGCTATTTGAATATAATAATATAACGCGTACCTATACGTAATTATAGCAATTAATAATATTTAATATCCTCGCGCATCCGGATGCTAGGGTGCGCGCGCAAATATTTAAATACTTAGGGGCTCGCGTGTGCACGTATATACTCGTGTGATAATAATATATTATAATATAATGTTCAATTATTGTATATTTGTAAGTATTCAATTGGTTTTAAACATAAAAATATTAAGTTTGTGATAATTAATAATAATATATGAAAAATTTAAAAATATGAAATATTGGTCATTAAATGTACATTTAAAAATACGTTAAAGAGATTATTATGTAAATTAATATTTGACACAGTGCAATGCCTTTTTTATTACAAATTTTCAACATTACAAGAATACTAATATATTTATTTCCATTTTATAAATTATTTTATTATTTATAATAATATTAGTTATATTATAATAAGACCATATTTCACATTTGTTTTATTTTCCAATTATTTTATTTTTTATTACTACGATTATTATAAACATTAAAAGTATAATATTATTGTAAACAACAGATTCACGATAACATTTTATTTTTTTGGTTCATTATTTAACCATAAACCATTCTAAGTGCATTATTTATTATCTATTTTATTAACCACAGTAAAATTCTAATTTTATTATTTTATTTTTCATTATTCTTTAATGAATTTTAGTCGAACTTAATTTTATTTACTATAATCTCGTGTAGTTTTGTTTAATACCGCATTTAAATAGACCAATAAATAATTAATTCCTTACTATAAAATATAATATTGTAAATTATTCTATTTATTATGGTTGTAGGTTAAACTAATATAAACAGTAAAGTTTTAATGAAAATTGCTTATACCAGAGTATAAATTTGAAAATTTATAATGATAGATAGCGAATTAGTTTAAAGTAAGAGGCCAAAGCCAAGAGGTTTTAAAACTGTGACGTTTGTGGCGTATACTGAAAGTTTTCCAACGTATACAATTTCATTTAAGCGTATAATCATATTAAGTTTTAATATAAATTATATATATAATAGTATAAAATTATGTTTTTAAAATAGTTATACATATGGGAAAAATTATAGCGATATTTCCCATGTTTATATGTAAAATATAAATAATTAATTACTTAATTATTGCAGAATATCATATATTAAATAAAATTTTCTAAAATTTGTTTAATTTAAGTAGCATTCATTTGATTTTAATTTTTCTGTTAAAAAAATTCAGGTACCTTCATTGAATAATAATGTTAAATAATTCATTATTTTTCTGACAGTAAAAAAAAAAAAAAAAATGATAATGAAATATACGTATTTATAAATTATATTATTACTGAAAATGGGTTTTATTTTTGTTTTGTAAATTGATGAATAATTTATTTTTATATTATACATAGGTATATTAAATGATTATAATTTATAATTATACGAAACTTTGAAAAACGAATTAAGTAAACGTTTTGGGTAGCTTAAAAATATTATGTTTGAATATCGGAGTAAATATAATAATTATTAATAATAATTAAAGTGAAAAAGAGTCGTGCAATGTTGACTTGTTGCATAAAAAGTTAAGGTTACGATGATAGTAGGTATATCTACGTACAAATTAAAACAAATAGCCAAATAGGTATGCTATTAATTCCTGTTATCAACTTCCAAAATAAAGAAATAGGAGTTGTTATAGGATATTTAATTTAGTTTTATTAAATCGCGCACCGATACAACACACAGTGCTGGCGTAAGTTTATTGTTTTTATTATGTTTTTATTTAGGCAATCTGCCCAAACAATAAAGAATTGTGGATTTTGTGTGAGAATTTCCCTTTGTCAATAGTCCACATTTGGTCCACACTAAGTTGAATCGTTAGTTCAAATATAATTTAGTAAGTATATACGAGTAAATATCAGCTGTTTTAGATTTTTAAGTTTAGAAAATTCTGATGGACGGTTTTTTTTTTTTTTATGAACTTTTACTTTTTTATTTCTTTTTTTTTTTTTTTTAACTTTTTAGGACAGTAAATTTACTACAAACAATCGATTTTCTTTGTACAATTCGAACGACGAAGTATACTTATATAATAGGCATATATTATATCCAGGGCCTAAAATTAAAAATTTTTCGTACTACACGTTTACACATATTTATAGTAAAATAGTATAATATATTAAATATATTTTAGATTCTGAGCGAAGCGATTTATTAAAAATAGACTTTAATTTCTGAAAAAATATTTATTTTGATTATCTAACTAGTAACTTGGCTTCTTCAAATAGGTAATTTAAGTTTTGAAATTTCATGTATTATATGATGGTTTTCAAATAATACCATCTATTTATAATGCAAAAATGAAAAAAATTAGACCATAATCAACTACACAATTTAAAATTTCGTACTACACATTTTATTATTCGTACTGCACTAAGAGTGTCGTAGTACACACAATATTAGGCCCTAATTATATCATCACTACATTTACACTTATACGTGAAGTACAAGACAAAAAATATAATATATATTAGTTCATGAAGTTAAATATTTTTAAAAATTACATCACATATCATATAAAATATTTATACTTCTACGAACATCATAAACATAATAATATTACGTACCTAATAAATACTTTTCAATAGTCAACAACGATAATAATTTTTCGATTACTTTAATATAACAAAACGTCAGACGATTTACCACGAATTTGATCATTTTTTGGAAAAGTTTCCCTTATAATGTTTGATAAATTATGTTATAAAATTATTTTTTTCCTGACATATTAATATTCATTCGTTTATCTAAAAAATAAATATACCTACCTATTGTTTACTGACTATAATATGTATAAAAAAATAAAAAAAAAAACAAGAATTTTTTAAGACTATACTGAACTACTCTATATAGACATTTCTATTACTCTAATAATATCTTGATAAGCGATAATTAAATTACTATATTAATATTTTTTCGTATTTTTCTTATGTAAAAAAAAAAAAATAATAATAATAAATTAATAATTAATAATGAGAAAAAATATTTTTGTAGAATAATAATATAAATTTTTTAAACACTTGTTAATGTTTCACGTCCACAATTTATTTCTATAATAATAATTATAGAATGATTTTAATCTTGTGCGCAATAAGTAGGTACCTACAATTTATTTAATGGACTTTTTTCAATTAATAGACTAATACAATGTTTATAAATCTGGGTTAAGAATCGATTAAAACTTTGAAATATTTAAGAACTCTTACAAGTCAGAGTAAGTACATTATGACTACTTTAAAAATTGAGTTAAATCTCAAATGACATTAACATCGGATTGTTATAATGGATATTGGCTTAGCTAACCAAAAACTCATTTATGAGTAAAGTTGAAAGATATACGAATTGACTGCTATAGCTTTTATTCTAAGTTATAAACTTTATTTATTTTATGGTACTCAATATTTTTAGCGAATGGGCAGATTTATACTATAATAATAATAAAAAATCACTTTACTTTTATTATTAAAAAAAAATTTATTATCAGATAAATAAAGGAAAATATGATAAAAAAATACCTGTGTATACATCGTTTTATTAATTATTATTTTTATATATTATTATCACATAAAACATAAAATTATGTTTTTTTAGTAATGTTTACTCTATAAAATGTAATTATTTCTATAATTTAATAATTGAAAAATATGAAAACAAAAATCAATTTACAATATTTTGCAAAATGCAATATGTATAATTTTATTTTTAAACATAACTAAATATAATTTGTAGGTATTAAAATTAAAAAAGTATAAATAAATAGGACTTGTTTTGGAGCGATTATTTGTATTTTTTTATTAAGACACTCAAAGGATTGAATATTCGAACATTATCAATATTTTCAGATGCATCCTGGATATTAAAATTTTTAATATGTAGGTATTTATATCCATTGACGGAAATAATGACTTGAATGAATAATAATTGATTTTTAGTGATATTTTTTCTGTTTTCCGTTTTGTGATTTTGTTTTGTCAAATAAAATATATATTAATTATTTAATACAAATAAATATAATTATAATTATTAATTTTCTAATATTATTATCTATTTAAAATTGTTTAACATATTATATTAAAAAATATTTACAAATTTAATATTTGAATAACAAAGGAGTAGCTTATTATAGAATAAAAAATGAAAAATAAAATTGTATACTCGTAAATAAACGATGTTGCAGAATTTTTTTTTTTTTATTCATTTTATTCAATATAACTATTAATATAAACAGAGCATCCAAATATAATTTGATAAAATTATTTGAAAATAACGTAATAAGACACTATAATATATTAAATTTCTATTAATTATCAATAGTTTATTATCTTAACTTGTTTTTAAGAAATTAATGTTTAAAACTTGCTTATTCCTGTACTTACTTTAAATTCCTAATACAAGATTATTGATTTAAACTGTGTATAAAATAAAGAAGTTTCGAATGAAAAATATTTCAAATCGACATCCATAAAAAACGATGCTTTCCTTTGTAATTAAACTAAATGTCTAAATTATTATTCATTAATTATGATTAAATGTATCTGATGTGTCGTTCGTTTCTACTTTTCTTGAAAATCATTCGATCTTTCTGTCATCTATCTTCTAATTTGTTTCACTATCCTCTATCTGTTATAAGTACCTACTATATAATTCATCCTCTTTTTTTTTATAATTTCTTAATTTCTTATCATTCATATTAATTAGGATTATAACCGTTTATGTTAAGTAAATTAATTTCTCATTCTCATTACAATTAGGCGTATTACATTGTTATTCACAATATTGTTCTGCACAAATTGTCTGTTTAAATGATAAATAAATATACTGTATAAGTTGGATTGCTGAAGTATTTTATAATAATATAAATATTATATTTACGTTATTACATATAAGTAGATAATTTTGAATTATAAATTGATGGTAATACACGGTGATATTATAATTAAATAAAAATAATAGGAACATAATTTTTTTTTTATGTAGGTACGTGTTTCATGTTTTTATTGTTATTTTTTTTTTTTTTTTATAGTTTTTTCACACTTTGCCATTGAGATTTTCTTTCTTTCATCTAGGTAAGTTCAAAGCTTGAGTCTCGTTAAAAAAACACGATGATTTATTCGATGAAATATTATATTCATCACGCGCAATAATTGAGTTCGTTACGAATGAAATTCACTCGACTGTATATAATGACTTTAATAGTAATAAATAGGTAGGTACCTACCTACTTATTATTACTATTATTATAATATGAAATTTAAGGAAAACGTACGTATTCGTATTATACTTACATTAATATTATAAATTATAATATATGTAATATACTTCACGATGATTATAATATGATTAATTAAACGAGGTTTTTTGTGTACATTTTTGAAAATAAATTTAATATTAGTTTTAATTAATACATAATATTACGCGTACACCGAATGTTCGTAAAGACTTGCTTAAATCTTACACGCGCTATTTTATCAAAGTATATTACAGTGCTGTTGTAATATTATCTATTACTGTAATATAACGTTAACGTCTACTGATGAGGTATAACGAGCACGTTGATTTAGTTAGACGCTTTTGTTGTATCGACTCGCGTGTATTATATAATATTATTATAATATCTGAACAGTGAACGTAGTAGAGGTATATACCCATTTATAATTGAATCGTTGTATTGCACAGATTTATAATAATAATATCATTATGTTGGCATTTAAACATAGGTAAATCATCATCGAGCGATTTAAATGAAATAACCCAGGTACAAATAATTTAAGCAACTGAACACCAGGTATATGTACCTATTATATTATTAGCATATTATACTGGGTTGCGACAATAAAACAACGAATTACATTATTTTAGTTCAACGAGTTTCGTTTAAAATAACATTTGCATTTTAATATAACATAAACTCTCTAGAGTCTAGAGTTATATTGTGTGTGTGTAATGTGTATAGAAGAACGTTTTCTATATTATTATTAAAATAACGAACGTACGTAGCGAAAATTTACACGCAAAGATCAAATAACTTTCCGATAAGATAAGAACTTAACACTTAAGGTGTACGGGACATTTTTATTATCGATTGTATTTTTGAATATTACAAAACGTTTATTTAACTAAGGCGAACAAACAAGTCGAAGGGTAAAGTAAACATTTATTATAATAAAAGAGAGAAAATGATATCGCTAATGAAATATCAATGAAATCTTTTATTCTGTATTATAAGTATAAGGTAGAACAACTTTCTTGTTTGTATAATAGGTATAATGTAATAATATATAAGTACAACCTAGTAACGGTTATAAAATAATGGTTAGGTTTAGGTACCTACCTATCATTATATTTAATTTATTTTCGTTTATTCGTGTTTTTACATGTACAAACTGACACAATTCTGACAACTATTAACTTATAAGTGTATACATATAAAAGTCATTTTATAATGTTGTTAATAAAGTAATACAAGATAAAATTATATTTTAGTGAACTTATTAATTAATAAAAAATACACTCATTAAATTATTTTTCGAGAGAGATAATTTCAGTTTTACTAATTGGAACTTAGGTATAGGTATCCAAGGAGATATCTGCTGTTAATTATATAAAAAAAAAAAATTAACTTTTGTGTTTATTTAAAATAATTACATTCCTGTATTTTGAAATGTTTAGTCAATTACATCAATTTTATAATTGGTATATACCATAATAATCACCAGGCTAAATGCCATTTATTTGGCAATTTATCTACTTGATATTTATGATTTAACATAGTTTTCTTACAAAATATTTTTCACTTCAATTTAATTGTATAATGTACTAATGTAGAATTTGTATACATATAAATATAATATTATTATCCGTTTTGATTTAATTTGCATTTTATAATGAAACTCTTTAAAGCTCATAGGATTTATACTATAGGTATAACGTTTATATTATTATGTTATGTAAATTAAATGTTTTGTTTGACATAATCAACGCGCATTAACACTATCATAATATATGATAATAATGATAAAAAAAATAAAATTTCGTAATTTAGAAATAAAATTTCGTAATTTAGAAATTAGCGCGAAACACAATATTTATTTTTTGATTTTTAATAATATTATTATACGTTTTGAAGAGAAAACGTATTTACCTATTTATATTTTAAGAATTGTTATTTTAGCGGATAAATGTTATAGGTTAGGATTATAATATTATTATAGTCAAGTTATTCAGACATTTCTATCGACGGCGAAATATTCTGGAACTGAAATATTCCTTTAAAGTTTCCTCTCAGGTTATTCTGTGAAAATCGTGTAAACGTATAATAATTAATAATTTGCTACATAGAATATGTTATTAATATTTTAGGCGTATTCGTTGCATTAATACTAGGTAATACTAACGAATATATTATTTATAAAGAAGAAAGAAAGAACGAATAGAAATATAAAATAAAAATGAAATAACAAAAAAAATTTATATTTTCAACTGTGCACGACGTCTTAAAATGTATGATAATAATTATTAAGTCTTATGGTTATGATAATAAGGAAATTTGACAAGAGTCGTTATTTATATTAATTATAATATCATTATCGTTTAAACGAGTTTTTTTTTTTATATATATAGTTATTCATTTTTTTCCCATTTACAGAATTAAAAATATAATTTAATTATAATTTTCATAGTAGGTATTATTATTTAAATGATTAATAAAATAGGTATATATTTGTATTATAATATTTAAATAACGAGAGATTATCATGAAAATTAAAAAAAAAAATTTATATTTTACATTTATTAATATTCACTATGAAATTGTGAAAGTTTAATCAGTCCTATTGGGACTCGCAGGGTGTTATAATTATTGTAATAATTTTTTTTTTTTATTTTGTTAAATAATATTATTAATATTTTGATATACATGTATAATTTCTTTCTCGTCATTTACGGTCTTGAGAAAAATTATGAGATAAAAGCAAAACAAATTTAACATTTATTTCAAACCATTTTTTTTATATTCGGTCGTTTCAGTGGCGCCAAAGTTCTTAAAAGCATGTAGGGCATTGGCATAGTAACGAATTTAAAGGCCTCATGGTAATTTAAACTTTTTTTTTTTCTACTTATTCTTGATAAATAATAATTAATAATTTTATAAAATTATTAACATAATACGTAGCCATGAAAGTGACAATAATAATTAATATTAAAACTTTATGTGGCCCGACCGTAACATATAGACTTGGGCGCCACTGGATCGCATTATAGTGTTTTTTTTTTTTAATTTAGGTAGTGGTATAGTGTTTTTTATGTTTTTTAGTGTCGAATTTTTTTTATTTATTACATTTTAATTATTTATATTTTATTCGTAATTACAAATTATTGCATAAATTCTAAAAAAACTCATCGTTCGAACGCCAACGACCATACCACGTTGAATACACCAGTTCTCGTCCGATCACTGAAGTTAAGCAACGTCGGGCGTAGTTAGTACTTGGATGGGTGACCGCTTGGGAACACTACGTGCCGTTGGCATTAATTTTTTTCGAAGTGGCAAAACAAAATTTTAAATTTTAAATAAATGAATTTAATTATCAGTTGATTTCTGATTTTAAAATAAAATAAAATTCTCGTCCACCATTGATTAATTATACAATTATATATTATATAATATTATATAATATTGTATAATTAATCAATGTGTCCACTATTTACTGCAATATTTTAAAACCTAGGCGTGCCAAAGGCCGTTCCTGAAAATACTAGGCCTACTATTGGCCCTACCGTCATTTATTCGATTCATAATAAGTATAATTTAATATTGGTTTAGTTTTAGTGTTAAGAGAATGGCGTGTAAATAATTAAGTGTCCTGTATTATGAAATACGATATTAAATCATAATATGATTTTTTGATCGGATAACAATAGTATATTAATATTATCAAAGACGGTCCGAAAAGTGAAACTATATAGATTTATCGTGTTTTTCTTATAATTTCTCGAAACGGTTTGTTTTTAACACGCTGCTATAGCTAATATTATAATACACATATATAATTATTTAAAACATGACAATTTTCGTTAATTTCTTATTTTTCGAATAATGCAATAATAATAAAATATACCTATACAATAATTATGTATAATATTATATTTATTTTGAAAATATATAGCGATCGCGATAAACTCAAATCAACGATGTAATCCACGCATAATATATTATTACTATTATTATTATTATTATTATTATTATTATTATTATTATTATTATTA
>JAIUCT010000014.1:3240278-3306338 GCA_021307375.1 Tetraneura akinire | reverse complement strand
TATTATTATTATTATTATTATTATTATTATTATTATTATTATTATTATTATTATTATTATTATTATTATTATTATTATTATTATTTATACATAGGTATATATTATATTAATATTATATATTCCGATTTTCGAAGTTCGAATTCTCGCGTTGTCGGGTCCGGACGCGTCGTGCGTTTTTATTTTTTCGGCATTTTAATTTTTAAAACCACGACGTTTCGCGCTTTTTAATCGAAATTCGAATATATTTATATACTTTTGTTTTTTCCGCGGCTTTAATTTATCGGCGCTCGTGACAAAAATACCGCGCGCACTGGTACAAAAGGGACGTCGCAACCGCCGTCGCCGCCGCCACCGGAGGCGCACATCCTCGCCGGATTTTGCGAAAACAAAAGGAGGGTCGGCAACGTGCAGCTATATTATCATAGGCGTTCCCTCGCGACGTTTGCACGTGTTTTCAGTTATACGTCATTCCGAGGCCCCATGACCTCATCGTTGACGTCATACACAATCCCTGCCACCACTTTTGGATCCTCTTCAAAACGCGTTCGGGTCAATTGATGCCCCGTCCCTTTTTCTCTCTCTCTCTCTCAATCGCTAACTCGTATTACTTTTGTATTACCGCAGCGGATCGGTAGCACCCATCGCGATTTCGCCATCGACACATCACCTATATATAACAACGTAATATGTTATATTTTCGTTCCGAACGTTATAATAAAATAAATAGCGAAGAAAGAAAAAAAAAAACGGTCAGGTAGATATTACATAAAAGGGATAATATCATAATATCATATCCTTCGTCAAAGCGAGAATTTCATCACACAAAATCGTATACCTCTATACACGAATACAAATTAAAAAGTATATAGGGGAAGGAAATAGAAATCTTTTGCATTTTTAACGAGAAAAGACAATAATAAATGACTCGATAAATGATATATTAATAATAAAGAGACGAAGAAAAATAAAATCAATTTCATACGATACAATGTAAATTATGAGAATGTCACGCCATTATTTGGATATAAAAATACGATTTATTATAATATGGAATTGGTTTCCACCGAACAATCGATCAAATATATTATTATTATTTTCCGTATGATAAGAAAAGACTTTTTAAAATATACAATTTCAATCGTATTAATGTTTTATACTTTTATAGTGAACGAAACCGTATATAAATAACCGTATTAATTCTAACATGTATAGACTCCTACTATACCTGTATAGTAATTGCTGTTAAATTATTGCAAAATTACCATTGGATTAAAACTCGCGTCACATTTTGAACGTTTTCCTTAAGTTTATCATTTATAATAAGTTAACCGCTAAGTTTTAACCGCGTTAAAGTTAATTCATAAATGTCAATCAAACGAATGTATTATTATACGGTTTAACGATTCGCGTATACAGGTAAATATTATAATATTTAATTCAATAGTAGGCGTATTATAAGAATAAATATTATTATAATAATATATTATATAAATACATTTATTTATGTCGTTCATAATATTATATTGAATTAGGGGTTTTTTTATTTTGTATAGTTCGAATGTTAAACACAAATTTTAAGTAGATTATCAAATATATTCAAATAATATAGTTTTAAAAATTCAAATATCCAATTAAAACGTTTTAACTAAATTATTTTTAATTAATATATTATCATAAAATCTATATGCCTAAGTAACGTCTATATATATTAATTATATTTTTATATATTTTAATTAAATCTCTCGTACAGTTAAGTTTAATGTTAATAAAAAGTTGACCCCGCGTATTACATAATAGCTATAAAATATAATATAAAAGTCCTCGTAATTTTTTCAATAAAACTTTTCGTATTTTAGTTCAATTGTTTTTCTCGTACGTATAAATGTTATATTAAATTAAATTATAACAAATGATTATTATGATTCGACACACATAATGGACACGGTACATTCATTTTTTTATTCGCTCTCGTCCGACACAAATAATAATAAAATAATATTATTATAAATTTATAACGAATAAGAATATTGTTCGATTGTTCAGCCGGTCGTGTATATTATAACGAGAACGAACCTATAAATAACATTATAATAATATTGTGTATATTGTGCGGTTATGACGATAATGTAATATATGTTAGGTACGAGGTAGTACGACCGATATACGGGAAGAGATTTTTCCGACATAAATGAAAATTCGAAGTGATGTGCCGACGTCGGTATATTGCGATTAATTATTGGACCGTGTGAATATTATGCAATTTATCCCGTTGACATAATCCCTTTGGACGTACAACCCTTCCTGGTATAATCGTTCCCTATATAATATATAATATATAAGGTGTAAAATTCTGATATTGTTATTATTATTATTTGATCGTCCTCCGTGCGTTAACTAATCATCGCAATTATACACGCAGCGTATTGTTATATAAATAAATGCATTGTTATTTTTGTGACGTCGTAATTCCAAAAACGATCGTACTTAGACCGCGTCGGCGAGGCGTAGGCGTTACGCCGGTCATGATGGGCTTAAAACGCTGTTATAATATAATAACAATATATAAACGTTCGCGCTGCCGACACGTCCGCAAACCAACCTGGTCGTAAATAATCGTTATTATAATGCTAACTGTATAACATAACAGTGGTAGTGGTATGCTGTACGTGTTTCTCGTTTTCATGACGTCGTAAACCACGAGAGAAAAAATAAATAATAATAATAATAAAAAAAAAGATAACGTCCGAAAATGTTTATTGTCGCATCGGTAATAATTTCTTCAGACACCGAGAGTAGAGAGTAGACATAAAGAGTGTGTGTGAGAGAGAGAGGGACTGGGAAAAATAAAAATATTATTTTGATTAAAAAAAAAATACGTTTATTATTTCACTTTATATTAATAAGTTTTAACGCGCGTTACAATTACATTTTTAAAACGTATTATTATTATTTTTCTTTCCTTTTACCCCGTACAATATTTTACAAGTGGTGATAGTATCGAATTGTGAGATAAAAATAATATTGTAAACTAAATATCTAAACACTTAGGTACATTAGTGTTATATAAATTTCTTTTATTTTATTTAACGGTTTAATTTTTGTAATTTTACATGATATTTTTCCATCGTGATTTATACAAAAATCGGTTTATTTCAATACAGGGATATTTTTTCCGTTATATCATGACGTGTTACCAATTAAGTTGTACTTAGTTGAATACATATCATATTTTATGCATAAGAAAAAAAAATATCATTCGTTAAAACTAAAAATAATTGTTGACGTAAAAGAATCGCATTGTAACAAGAAAATAATATGAAAAAAATAGGTCAGTGTTGATTGATACATCACATTATATTGTACGTTTAAGGCAAATATGACCCATTGAATTTACGCGGAAAATCTTATGTAAATAATATTTTAAATGAAAAGTTTAAAATATCATAAATCGATCAATCATATATAGATTTGTGTTTGAAAAAATTATGATATTTTAAATATATTTTTTAATATAATAAATAACGTTACAAGTAGGTAGGTATTCTTAATTAAAACTTAGAGTTAAAGTTTTAACGACTTTTTTTTTATAACCAAATCACAATTTATTAATTTTTTTCAGCGATATAAATATTAACGTATTCAAAAAATGGAAAAAAGTTATTTTTTAATAATGATAAAAATCAAAAAGAAAAAAAAATAATTCTTTAATAGCTTCATATTATATAATAATTATGTTATGAATATCCAGAATATTGTATACTTTATTAAAGTATATAAAAACATATTTTACAGTTGAAAATTAATAAAAAAAATACTAATTTGAGGATCAAGAATTCATGTCTATGCATTATATTTTTAATTTTTTATAGTATAGTTTTTTTTGAAGCAAAATAAAAATTTTATATTAAATTGTGTGATTTTAACTTATAAATATAATAATAGTAATAATTATATTATCAAATTGGTTTATTTATTATTTTCTATATTAACTAATGAGTGTAATGTATATTATATTATAATGATCTTTATTAACTGTATTTTATCAAAATGAAGTTTAACTTGAAGGTTGAAAGATTTATTTCTATAACCACTGCTATAACTTAAAAATGTAAAATGTTTCATATAGGTAACTATAATTATTTAGCAGGTAAAATAAAAATATATTTGCATTTAATTAAGTGATTTAAAAATTATAATTATAATGATACTTAATTAATTGAAACTAGATTGTTGAGGACTAGTGTCTTGGAGGTCCACCACCTTTCACTATTTAATTTTACGATGGTAACTCTTTCTCTATTATTTTTTTAAGGTATACCTAAGTCGATCTTTCGGCATTAATGAAAAATTCGTACAACTGGTTAACGGAGTGTGGTCTTTTAAATTGTTCACACCACCATTAGCACGTAGTCCTGAGTAAGGATTCCAAGAACATGCATTTTTCTTATCATCACGATCAAAAAATTATATGAAAACACCAAGAATCTTGTCGTCGTAAGCTATTTTATCCTAAATTGAATAATACGAAATAAATAATAATATAATTGTGCACAATACTTTTCGTTAGAAATTTTACTAGTAAAATAATTTATTTATATATTATATCTATATGTATTGGGTGCATATTATTAAGTAGTACCTATTTGACTTTATCGAAAACAACGAAATTTTAAAATTTGTCCATTATAATATTAGAGCAATTAAATATATAAATTATAATTACAAATTACTACTTGGATTTTTGGAAATTTTAATCAACCCGAAATTTTATTAGTATTCGAATATTTATATAATATTTATTTATATATATAATATAATCATGATATATCGTTATTTATTATAACTACAGTTTACAAATAAGGTAGGTATAAAAGTGTTATACTAGTTCTTTGTATTAGGTATTATCAAGTATTAGGTACCCAGTATTCACAGTTGTTTTTCTTGTTAATGAAAGGGTACTTTTAAGTAGTAAGCTATTAAAGCGTCTACGCTATATCTGCGATCTGGATGAGGTTCAGCAACACAAAACTAAACAAATAAATTGCACTTAATATAATAATATAATATCTTTTGAATTGTGGATTTATGTTATCTCCAAAATAATAGTTATTCGTGTTATACATTTAATTATTGCATTATTGACATGCTATAACGATACTAAATTTTTATTTTATTATTTACGAGTTTCGTACGTTGTACCTACATAAACTTCACATAATACGTTAGCGTTAATATTACGTTGCATATAATTAAACGTAAACGCTGAAGAACGATTGGTGTGGCTTCAGAGGAGATATACGTATATAAAAACTGAAGAGAAACCAGCCAGGTATGTGACACCATTAGCGAATCTCAATGCGCTTCAGGATCACGAACTCCGCACACACTCATAATAAAGTCCTAAACCGATATAGTTCTCTTAAGCAAAACACACTCCTCAAAACCGCCATCAAAACTAAAACTGTTAAATTTGTTCACGTATGTAACGATATGCTCCCAAAAACATAGATCATCCACTCACGCCGGTTTCGTTATTCTTGTATATTATAAACTTGTGCTATCCATCAATCAACCGTGTTTGATGCTCTTTTCGTTATACGTATACTCGATTTCAGCACCTTAGCAAAAATATGTAATAGGTATAATAATTACAACATTTTTACACTGGGGATAGGATGGACCAATAACCCATACCGCGGTTGTGTGACGGTTCACGGTTAATAGGGAAAAGAGGGACCTCCAGGTGTAAACTATCGACTCCCGTCCGATATATTTATGTATTGTATTTATTTTTATACGCCGATTATGATAATGGAAATTTACTAAATAGATGATAACATCGATGATTATTACTCTGAAGTATTCGGTTTATCTTTATTCAACACACACACTCTCCCTGTTATAACCAGGAATTTTAAATCTATAGTCGGGTGCAAAATAGTTGGTTATATTATACATGTATTCTTATATAAATTCAATTTGATTTTATTACTTATTCGTTAAACGTAGGTATAAATAATTCATTGCTATTTATTCAAGTGAAATTAACGATAAAATTCTTTAGTTATACGACTAAGTGAACGATGTATTATAGTTAAAACTTACAGTTGAGTTTTGAGTATGAAATATCTGATTTCGCATCAACATAGTTTACAATTATTTGAACAATCAATAGGGTCTTTTCTAAATTATAACCAAAGTTACTTTATGTTTGCTATTGAGTCAATCTAAAATTTACAAAATTTCTATACATTTCGATTTAAGTAATATTTTATAATTATACTTAAATAGTTTTGGCGTGTAAAAAAGATAATAGTACCTAACATAATACAAAATAGAATAATAAAATAAAATTTTTATAAATATTAAAATTATTATTACTAAACTTTACCATTTTTGATATTGGAGAAGTTTCGACCGTTTTATATGATGGATTATCCACAAATACGCACTCTTTGTATGAATATGTTTTAGCTTAATATAAATCAACCACGCGATCTAATAATGATTGATTAAAAGCTAAAAAAAAAAAAAATGTATTATCATCGTTAATATTATACGTAATATAAATTAAAATCAATAAATATAAAAATTATACCTATCTTATTAGAGTAAATAATTATTATAATCAAATAAGTATAAAATGATTTATGTGTTTTTTTTTTCAACATAAAAATAAAGAAAGGATAATCATTTACAAAAAATGTTTTAATGATTTAATAAAAAAAATGTATTACAATTCAAAAATGTAATAATTTTATTATAAAATTTTGTTATAATGAATTTTTATATTTCAATATTGTTATTGATTTTTTTTTTATAGAAATATAGATAATTAATAGGAAATGTTAAAATTTTAATAGAAGTATGTAATAAAAATATTATGTTTAATTACCATTTACTGATATGGTTTTCTCTTTATTAAGTGATAATCCAAAAAGTATATTATTTGGGTGTTGTTCTTTTAATTTGCCAAATAATAAATAAACTATAAATATTAGTTTGTAAATATTATCATCGATTTTTTAATTTTCTATAACTCCCAATAAAAAATCTTTATTATTTAAGGTCCCTAATAAAATTGAATGTGTATTATACCGAATCCAAATTATTAAAAATCAATACATCTATTTTATTCTGTTCAATCCATACACATTTATTTCTCTTATGAAACTATCAATTACCCTTGAGTTTATTTTGGCTGTCATTTTTTCAAGAGTGTAATGATTGATTACAAAAATATATTTTATATTTTATCTCAGCGTAGTTATATAGTTGATAGTTGCAAAAATTTGATTATAAACTTTATTATATAATATATTATAAATGTAAACAAAATGAATTATATTATAAAAAAAAAATTTATTATTATTATTATTATTTTTTTTTTTTTAGAAATTATTTGACGAAATAAGTTACGAAAATATTATATACAACACATTAAATGTACGATATTTAGTTCGTTTGCCCTGAACAACAACAATAATTTTTTTTTTTTTTTTTCATAATTCATTACATACTTACTGGAATCGTTGTTGATCGTAATCATAAAAATAATAAAGACATTTAAACGACAATACGACATGCACATGTAATAATTTGGAAATTCAACGTGGTATTAAACTGTAATAATTACAGGAACACGAAGAAACGATCCTACCTTTTTGGATATTTTGATTAAAAATTAAAAATTAAAAACATAACGAGGATTTTAGTAAAATAAGTATTTTTTTTTTTTTTTTTTTTTAATCGCACAAAAACAAATTATTCATTGTGAATACATTCTAAAATTAGTTATTTTGCATAAATGACAAATGATATAATATTATAATAATATCGTGTGTTTGCTTACCACTCATAAGCACACAACATATATTTGTTTTTATACACTATTGTTCACATATTGTTCCCTTTTAATTTGTATGTACTAATGTAATATTATATTAATTAAAGAATCAATAAAAATAAATAAATAAATAAACAAATAAATAAATAGTTAAAAACATCGTACGACAAATTGTATTATTACGGTAAAAATAAATGATAAACGAATTAAAAAATAATTAATAGCGATAAAGTATAGGCTAATCATTTCGTCTAATCGAATTCAAACTTTTCGTTACATCGTGACATTACATATTATAAGTATATTACTCTCTCAATATTATATCAACATAATGTTTATTTTTATATATTAAAATGTATTATTTTCCAACTAATCGATTCGAATGTACTATTTTTTTTTTATATTTTTCTCGACGTTACGTATAAAAACGACTTATAAACTATTATTGAAAAATCGATTTTTTACATTTATCGCACTTTCATAATATTACTAGATGTTTATTAATTTATTATATTGTCTAATTATAAAATTAGCCGTTGAGTTTAAAAAGTGATATGTATGATTTCTCATGTTATTGGTACCCACTTAGCGAATAATTATTAAAATTGATAACGTACATTCTTTATCTTTTGTCGAGTTAATAACTGTACAGATGCCGTTGAGTATGCGAGTCATGTGGTTGTATATTATTATACACGACGGAATGACTTGATGAATATTACTGGAATGTACGTACGTAGGTCTTGTGTTGTTCTTTCTTGAATATTTTCTAAGTCACTTGACGTTATGTGTATAGAGATTAATTCTAGTGACTTCATGAGACATATTATTATGTACGAGTACAATACGCGTGCACGCTGTAAAAACCACTTTGTGTTAATATTTTACGATATTGTACGGAGTAATTTCAAAGTATGTTTTTTTTTTTTGTAAATGCTATTCTAGCGTTCAAAAGTATAATGCCATTTAGAACACATATCAGAAATGTTTGTGATAAGCAAAGAGTTCATATCGGTAAAAAAACAAAAAACAAATAGGTAATAATATTTTTTATTTAACATTAATAATTTATTTTATCTTCTAAATGTAGTTTTTTTTTTTTTTTAATTTGTAATTTAATAATTTAATGGTTCTTAAACGGAATTACTATTTTATAACACTGAAACGTAGGACGTACGTATACAAGTGTGTATTATTACAACTTTAACTTTTATGGAGTTTAATTGCGATAGTTATGATACTTCAATTTATAACACCTGTCTTATTGTCATCGTACTTTTAAACTATACTCAACACTGGTATATATTATAACAAAAATAATACAGAATTAAAATTAACTTTGACTAATTAAATATAAAGTTAATTATTTTAATTAGACATTTGTTTTTAACATTTATGTTAGGTATAAGAAATACGAGTATTTAAAATTAAATAAATATTCATACAGTGATGTTGTATAATTTATATTATCTTTCTAAATTATATTCGATATAATTATAATATGGAAGAAATTTTATATTCATATGGTCGTATACAAATTTAATTTTAATATCATTACACGTTTATACAAAATAATTTTCATACATCGATCTATATTCCAATAATAATAATTAATAATTATAATGTTTTTGTATTTAGAACAGTGGTTTGGCGCAACAGAAATAAATTCACTAGGGAGACCATAACCTTAAAGTTTTTCACACTTCAAAACTTTAAACCGCTGTAACTAATAAACTATAATATATTTTATTTTATTCAATATTTGATATTATTATGTATCGAAGTTATCAGTAAATATTATTTTCATTATGTTAATGCGAATTGCCGTTGAAAAAAAAAAATAAAACTGCATTATAAGTTTGCCAGTATAAGTGAACAAATTAAATATTTAATATAAGTATATTAATATTCTTTTAATTTTAATTATTATGAAAATATTCGCAATTGTTTGTATTATACGATGAATACTGCGAATAAAAATTAAATTAAATTAAAAAAAAAATAAAATATTTTTTAATAATTTTAATAATGAAAATACGAGTATATTTACCTAAATATATTTTAAATTAATAAATGTATCGGTATGTATTGTACAATCATTTTTACAGTGAAACTTTGCAAACGAAATAAACTAAATGAAATATTATTCTTTATTTTTCTTTAGTTTACGGTTAGTTAGTTACTCATTATATTATAATAAAGATAATTTTTTATTATACCTATAAATTCATTCAAACTACGTTTAAGTGGTTTATACTCCATAAAATTTAAATTTCTTTAATAACCGCAGATTATAAATATTTAATTTATTTTTTGTATATTGAGTTTCATGAGTTGATTCAGAACTAAGAACTAACGTTTTTAGTAGTTGTATGTTGAGTTTACACTTTGAATTCAGTTAAAATACCGCAGACAACAATTATGTGGACTACAGTAAAATCTTAGTGTTTAACGGATTTATCTTTAGGAATTAGAATATTAATTGAGAGTAAATTTAAGTGGTAAACTTATTTTAAAAACTAGTGCATAAAATGTGGTGTTATAATATATTTTTTTTTAATTATATATTTTGTACAATCATAGTTAAATTAAAAAAAATTAAAAAGAAAAGCTGAAACTCCTGCACCAGAAATACAGGTGTGCAAATCAGTGTTTATAATTTTAATGAGAATTTGAACGCAATGATAAACTATCGCATTCGAACAAAACTATTCTGAGCGAAGTTCGGTCAGATAATGTAGGTATTGATTAAAATTTTGACATTTTTTTATTAAATATTTAAAACGCAAAATTTTATCACACATATAGATATAGGGACTATATTGGGACACATATAGGTACACATATTGTACATAAATACAAAATTTTCAAGTTTCTAAGTTCAATATAAATGCTCATAAGATCTCTTGTCACCTAAATGCCCATATCTGACAGAACGTCACTCAAAGTGCTTTTTTCAAATGCAATATTTAGTTATAGCTGTATATTAATTACGTCATTCTCTGTAGACAACTTTTCGACCTCTCCCAATTTATCATCAAGTATGTCTGCACTTCTGCAGAATTATTACATTTATATATAACAAACATTTCTATTGAAACATTTATAGGCTTTCCATATTGTAATTTTATGACATGATAAAATAATTCCAGCAAGTCTGATTCAATCAAACAAAAAAATTCATCAATCGAACCTTGATGAATGACATCATTTGCTGGTAAAAAGATACGAGAACTTAATATACGGTCATTGCATTCAACTTTAAAAATTTGAATTCTTTTATTATAATTTTGATAATAGTTTGAGATTTTATGTCCAATAGTACCTCGATGTTGTTGATATTTACTTTTTAATATGTATAAATAACATATTTTACACCACAATAATGTATAGGTTCTACTTTTGGAATATTATCTAAAATGAAATAAAAATCACATAAATTATATAGATAAAGGTATTTATTGTTAAAAATTATTACATTATAACCATTGATTATAATATATACAATAGATATCTCATTAACTGATATTTCAGTGTCATAAATAAATATTCCCAATAGATGGCGTTAAGAAATTGAAACAATAATTAAAAATGTTATTTTACTATAAAAGAAAAATTGACTTGGGATTTTTCTAATATTTTGATATCATGTTGACTTCAGTAAAATTTTCAGACCTAATGTATTATATTAATAAGTTATTGTGAAATATATTGAAATCGAATTCGTCGAAATTTCAGTTTCCGTGAAAAATGCCGTTTTTCGTCGTTCCTTCTATCGCATAGGGTCAATTTTGAGAAATTTGAAAAATGACCTAAATAAAGTAATAACTACATCCACTTTTTAATCGGAAACATAAGCCATTCGTGAAAATTGGAGCATTATTTCGGGTAGTAAAAGTGTCTTTAGACATAAAAATAAAATAAAAGATCCACATCATTGTAAAACCAATACATTTTACGCTTCGCTCAGAACCTAAAATGTTGAAATTAAAACATTTCATACAGCTTTTTCTGAACGTAAGAAAAAAAAAATACTATTTATTGAGCGGAATTCTGGAATTTTTAATCATATGGTACGCGAACGATTCCAATGTGACACGGAAGAAGTCTTCTTTTTTTAAAAACCATGAACTTCATCAAGGTGTCAATTATACATATAATTACAAGAATTTTTTTCTGTATCATATACGTTTATTTTTTTAATAACGAACAACACGATTAGGAGACAATTAAAATCAGCTTTATTTTTGGTCATTTTATTACAATAATTAAATATATAATATATATATTATTTTATTCTTGATCTGGAACTATATTCGTAATATGATACATATAACAAGTTATTAACACATAAATAGGTACAACAATTAATTAACTTTTACTACAATGTATTTCAAATTAAATTTTATTATGTACATCTAAGTAAAAATGCATATAAATAAAATTATCATTTTATCAGAAACTACAAAAAGTACAAATCATTTTGATTCGTCGATTGCCATCATCATTATTTTAATCTTATACGATAAAAGAAATATTTTCTATACACGCAGTCGTAATATAATATTTAAAACGGGAAATTATTCTTATACATTACAATAATGAATAATATTAACTAATCCATAAAACGTTCTAATAATATTATTAGTTATTACTATTCTTTTTTTTTTTTTTTTTTTTGTACATGACATTGTGACATTATAACTGATTGCTTATTGCGCAATAAATAAATTGATAAAATAATAAATTAAGTAAATTCTCGAGTTACGCATAAATGTCGGAAGTGATTTACATAAAAATTCTTTGGCTACGAATAAAAAATATTTTTTTTTATTTCCTATACTGTATACATAAAATAACGTTCGAGGCATGTGTACTAGGGTAAAATTTAAAAACGGACGCCTAATCTAGTATCTATATTATTATTATTATTATTATTGATTAATAAAATAAATTATTTTCTCACTTGAAACATTTTCAAATTTCATCATTTTTTTAAAACTATAATATTATTTCAACACGACTTTTATAATATTTCATATATATTATTTACACGATAATTTACATTTGGAATTTATTATATAAATACAATAATTTATTACTATAACTTGAAATACGAACTTAACGCAATAACGTTTCAATATTGATATAATCATTGGCAATTACAATAATTAACAACGATGCAATGTGATAAATTATTTATTTATCCGTATAGCAACTAATAATGTTATTTTTTAAAACGATCATTTACGGGTATAATACAATGAAGATTTATCATTTATTTAAATATAACAAATGTAAAAAAAAAAAAAGAAAAAAAGAAGCTAATGTATGATAATATTATTATTGTTTCCAGATGTATAATTTTTTTTATTTCCGAACCAAATAATCAGTAGTTACTCAACATTGTCATTTCTTATTTCAACAAATTTTCTCCAATAAATTGAAAATTGTATTTATGCAAATCAATCTGAACACTACGGTAGCAATTCGCGTGTTTTTAATAAATTCACATAAATATTAGAAAATATAAGAAATTAATTGAAATCGAATACTATAGGTAATATGTAAAATCGGACGATTATACTTTGATTTAATTTGTTAAAGAATTTATTGCGTTGGCGTGTTAGTATGAAAAATCGTCCCCCGCTTTATGTCTACAACACTTATCTGAAGATAACAAATTTTCTATTGTAATTTTTTACATTTTATAACTGTGACGTAAGTCGCATACGTTAAACACGTAAATCGAAACCTATCATAATAATAAGAATAACAAACAATCTTTTTGGATTTTAAATGAATTTTCTTAGAATAAATTCAAATATATATCCGATTTACGAGTATATCTACACATACGAATACGACGCAGTGTAATTGTTTATTTGCGAATTTAATTTTTACTCGAACATAATATACAAGTATAATATCGCGTCATATTTTTAAATATTGCAGATAAAATTACAATTTTTCTTGGAAAAATTTCGATTGAATTTAAAATTATTCTTTCGGAAATAAAAACGTTTTTTTTTTTATTGTTAATCAACAGAAACGACAATCCTTCTACTGGTCGAAAACTATATAAGGGATAAATATTTAATTTATGATTTATTTCAATAAATCGGTATTTCTAATAAACATAAATGATTAAAGATCAAAATTAAATACACACGTGTTAGGATAAATTAAATATGAAATTGCGAAACAAATTTAAAAATAGCTTGAATGTGTTATGATGATTCATAGCGTGTAAGTATTGTAATTGCGATGAATATGTAATATAAAGAAGAAAATATAGTCGGAAGGGAATATCGAACGAGACGAAGATGGCTGGCGCGAATAAGAAAAAGGATAGGTAGGTAAAAATCGAATCGTATATGGGAGTGAACGACCTTATCGATGACATAGCTATATATTATTATAGTTTGGAGTGGAAGACGAAATTATCGAAGAAAAAGAAGAAGAAGTTTAATTAAATTGCAATTATTACGTTAGTACACTCTCACAAGGTAAGGGTAGAAAAAGAAACGACCTTCAGTAGCACGCCGTATACCAAATTAATATAATTTATAATATGTTTGGACGTTTGGTCCATACCCATATTATTACTTACCCCTCAGTCGTTTATATTGTGGAAATTAAAATGTGTACTAGTATGCATATTATTGTAGACGAGTTGAGTAAATTAATATTACGATACAAATGAAAATAAATACATGATTGTAGTGTGGTCCCAAGATTGTCCATTTGCCCTTAAATCCATTTATATTATTGCTCTCGGAAAGAGCTGTACAATATCAGTAATAACATAATAAATTAATAACTAATAAAGTAATAACATATACACCGTTCGAATTTAATAATATTGTAACAACTTGTCAAAACATGAATAAAAACACACGTGACCTTAAAAATTATAGTACATATTACATTACAGTAACTTTGATTATTATATTTTCCTCTCTATACTACGACATAACATAGTAGCGTGCCGTTTAACCAAACAAAAATAATTTTCGTCTCGTTTCACATAGCATTTTATACGATCGTGTTTTTCACGTTGAGACTTAAGTACGAGGTACATCAGGACGATTTTTAAAACAAAATCGCTAACATGACACACGAAATTATTATTATCAATCGTAATATCGTATAATCATATAACGTACGTAAGTATGAGGTATGACTTACGAAGTAAAACGCATATATAGTATACAATTTAAATTTTTATTAATTTTGTTAATATTGATAAAATCACGTTTTATTTATAAATCAAATGCAATTCTCGCGGTAAATTCGAAAATTAATATTTTTATGATTTCATCTATAAGAAAAATTATAACATCAAAATTACTATTTTAATTCAATAAAGTATATTGTTACATCAGACTTTATTTTTAAAAATTGTCCGACATAATATTTTATTAATTTAAACCAATTCACTAATTAAATATAACTTATTATTGGTATCGAATCAATATTTTATTTATTTTTTTTTAATATTTCGAATTCAACATAATATTAATATTATATAGAAATACATGGAATGGATTACCATTTAACAATATTCGTCTAATGATTAGGTAAAAAACGGCACTAAAATGAACGTTACGTATAAATATTATAAAAATTATCGATTTTTTTTTAGTTGTAATTATTGTGAATGGATAAAATATTAAAATATATTTGTGCTCGTTACGATTAAATTTAAAATTATACAGGCATATTTTAAAAAAAATTTTGAGTCTCGTAGGTACATTTTTATTTTGGATTATTTTAATGACTTTTAAATTTAAATTTGAAAACATAAAAACGGCCATTACTCTTATATATTGCCTTTTGGAAACAAAAGCTTGTGTTTGCCTTTAATTGGTCATTGATTTTTCCCAGTTACATAACAATTTAAGGCTGTTTACTCGGTATAAGAATAAAACTATTGTAATGGTACTTAAATAATTGATAATATTCGTGTGTCTTGAACAGTTTAGATGTTTGGGTAAACGGCGACCACTGTTTAATTTTTTATATTACGCTATTTAAATTAGATAATAATTTATAATGTATAATATATTTTTATAATAGGTATAAGTCTTAATCGCTATTCACATCACCCGTCCTGAGCCTTACACGTTCTCTACGCGACCAATGCTAGAACCCGGTTGCGATCTGGATGTAACCGTGGTTAACGTGGTCAAGTAACTGGTGCTGAAACGCCGGTCGCTCTTGACCACCACCGACAGTCCGGTGGTCTCTCCGTCGTGGTGATGTCGTCTGCACGGCACTTCGGAACCGTGTCCGTGACGCCGATCGTTGGGCCCGCGGTAGTCCGTGGCCACGGACGGGTGCCGCTTGCGTCGCGGCGGCGGTTTCTGGTCGCCGCAGTACCACATCTGCCGGCATATGCCGGATATGTCCCTCCGGAAGTTGGTGTTAAGCCAACCGTACAGTAGCGGATTGGTGCACGTGGTCGACATGGCGATCATGTGGACGAACGCGAACACCTTGTACAGCATGTCGGAAGATTTGATCAGGTGCGGCCGGAACTCGACAAGTAACGTAAACACGGTCAGCGGTAACCAGCTGAGCGCGAACACTACGGCGATCGAGGACAGTATCCACATCGTGCGCCGGTTTCGGCTCAATTCTCTCCGCACTGAAAGAAAAACGAAACATAATTTTTTTGAACTATACAAGACGAGTATGAGGAATATATTAAATAAAAAAAAAAATGTCTCTACCGGCGTACGGGTCAAAAGCTAACCTCGTTCACGGACTCTGTCAGTTAATACAATTTTAAACGCATTCGATACGCGCGGTATATTATCGAGTTATGCCGTTAGTTTATACCGTAATTTGATAGCTTACATAAATTGTTATTTTGCGTAATTTATTTTATTGGAGTTTTGCAAGTTTATTATTTATTATCGCCGAATGATACGGCGTGTATGGCGTACAAAATAACTTTCGAATAACATTTTGCTTTCCACATAGAAACGTATTATACATACCCATAATATACCGAGTACAAACCGCTTATGAACATCACTTTACGAGTTAGGATATTATATTATAATATATAATAATAATAATAATAATAATAATAATAATAATAATAATATAAATTATAATCAGGGTTCGGGACTTAAAGCATTTGCTTATTTTTTTAGATTGACATTAAATCTAGCATAGTGCTATGGAAATTTATATCATGTTGCAACAATTACAAATATGAAATTTGAAAGTGCTTTTTTTTGCTTATTTCGATGATTTATTCGAAAAATGCTTTTTCACGCTCTTTTCTTATTTTAATTGCATATTTCCAATTTAACAACGCATGATACTAAAAATTTGGGGTTTTTTTTTAATGTTTGTTGGCAATATAGAAAAAAATTGACACTAAAAATAATTTTACCATTGTGCATTAATATAATAATGTATTGTACCCAAATAGTTTTCTCTTAATTTATTAATTTACTTATTCTATTTTTAACGTTATGTACTTATTGTAGTCACATTATGTAGATACTAATTGAATTATTCTAACACTGTAATAATTTAATTACGTTTTATTTTAGATAACAAACTATAAATATTAATTCCTGACATATAATAAGAAACACAATAATAGTAGATTACCTATTATTTAATTATTAAATTTGTAATTTTAATATGAAAAAAAAAATTATATTATAAAATTTTTATATTTATCTACAAAATTTGCAGTTTTAGACAAAAAATTTTTTTTATTACTAAAATTTAGTAATAAATTTTACTACTTTCAGTAAAATTTAGCATCTTACTTTTTATTTTAATGTTTTGAAGTGCTTTTTTGAATGCTTATTTTGAAGTTTTTAGGCGCTTTTATAAGCGCTTATTTTGATGATTTTAAGTGCTTTAAGTCCCGAACCTTGATTATAATACACCGGGTAATTTACATCGTTCCCAAACGTGCAATTGCCAATTTTACGAAACATTAACGTTAATGTATGTAATTACGGTAATGGACGGAACGACTGACTTTTGTGTCTTATTAACGGCCGATTATCAGAAAATATTCAAAATGCAAAATGCAAAAAAAAAAAAAATACGAGTTCTTGCGTTAGTATACATTTTAACTATAGACGTTTTAGCCTTTAGGTTACTTAAAATACTTCAGAAACATTTTACGCGCTTGAAGCAAACGTAATATACATATGTGTATGTTTTCAATTTTGAACTGTGTTTCAGATGAAGAACTAACGCGTTTCAAACAAATTTGACGTAGTTAAAATTCAACCGCGAAGTGTAAAATTTTGTGTTTTCTGAAAAGAAATCGATTTTATTTGAAATAAAGAACAAACAGTCAACATGCGATAAAACTTAATTCGTTTTATGCGATACAATAAAAGGCTCCCGAAGGTATTCCTGATTAACAATCCGTATTATATATAGGTACTTAATTTAATGCAGATTAGAAGGTTATAATATTTTTCCAGTCTTTTTATTATCAACACGCGATATCGTGTGACCGAGATAAGAAATAGCTAGATTTATTTCTATTCTAACTGAAACGCGTACTTATTACACGTTAAATCATATATTACTCCAAATAAATATAATTATAAATTTATAATAAAGAATAAAATGTTTTAATTTGGTCAAAAAGATAAACAGTTCTATATAAAAGTACGAAGCGTATAGTCAACAGTTCAATTCACTATTATACCAGACACCAGCCATATTTGAGGTTATCTCGGAATTCAGATAGAATAATTTAACATCCATTATAATAATTATGGTGAATTATCCGAACGTAACTATATAGTGAATTTATATAAAAAAAACAAAACTGTAAAGTTATGGTACAAAAATAGCCGATACTGGTAGGTATTGGTAGGATCAGGTGTTGTATTTTGATTAAAAATGAAATGTAATGAAAATGATTAATGATAAAACATCGCATTCGATAAAACGAAAATCAAGTTCGGTCAAAATTATATAGGTATTGCTTATAAAATATTATTGATGAAAATTGTCACGTATTTATTAAAATGCGTATAGCGTATTCATCTAAATTTATAATTTAGTATGTATCTGAACATACGATAAAATTTTCAAATATCTAAGTTTAAAATTTCCTGAGTTATCATAAAATATTTAATAAGAAATTCGTCGTTAAAATCCATCACCTATAAAAGTGCCCACAACGTCTTGAAATGAGTACTCTAAATGCCCATATCTATCTAAACTTCGTTCAAAATCGTTTTATTGGATGCGAATGATGATTTATCATTGCATTCAAATTTCACTCAAAATAAAACACTATCCCCTGTATCCTATCCATACCAGTATCAGCTCTTCATATTTTCCAATTTTATACTTTATATTATATACCTGTATATATATAAAAAAAAAATATAGTAATTGAAAATTGAAATATAAACACATTTTAGAACTTAGGTTAGTAATATATTATGGTAAAGACTTAATAACAATTTCAAACTAAAAACCCAAAATTGCCTAGTTAATAAATTAAAGAATCGAAAAAAAAATAAGAATCCATATAAATATCATAGTTGATTGATTTCATTAAAAGTATTAAAAATCTTTTTTTAAAAAATATGAACGTGCTATCTATACAATAACTTAAATTAAGTTAATAAATATGTGGTTATGTTTCAATAAAATTTTCAAACCTTAAACTCCAAGATTGTCAATTTTATTAAATAAAATTTCAATATTGCCGAATTTTTTGTCATTCTTTGGTAGTTTTTTGTTAGGTATAATTTGAATTTAAAAAAATACGAAAAACACTTTTATAAAGTATCAACTACAAACACTTTTCTACCGGAAGGCGGAAATATATGCTGTTCGTGAAAATCAGAGTATTATTTCTGGTAGAAGAAGTGTTTATGGACATAAAAAAAAAAAAGAAGACGAGCATCATTATAAAACCAACACGTTTTTCGATTCTCTCAGAATCTAAAATACGAATGCTCTAACAATTTTATTGTGTAGGTATTTACATTAATAATTCGGTTATTGTTAAATTAAATATTGTTTAATGTGTCATAAAAAAAAGCTCATGATACGTATATTGTGTATATCACCATATTATACGTATCATACAATAAAATATAACATTTTTATTTTTTATAACGATCCAACATTAATAGTTAAAATTACTATAAAATAATATGGATTTTATTATTGTTTTGAATCTTTATATTTCTGTCTATTCAGTAAAAAAAAGTTGCTGTAGTGATTTTGAATTTTAATAAAAATTGGAATAAAATTTTTTAGTTTTTATGACCAATAATTTTATACGAGTAGGTATATTATATTTTCTATTCATAAATTCACTGTTAAGTTTATAATGTTAAAAACGAACAATTTTATCCATTCAAGCAGAATTTAATTTAATGCAAATATCATAAATTGTTTTAATCTCATTTTTTTTTTTAAATTGATAAATCTTTATTGCGCAGTTTTTCTTAATACATTACGTCAAAGTATTATACATACCAATATTTTTTTGAGTATAATTTTAATTTTTACTTAAATTTAAAATTATATGATGTTTATATGTATCATAATATGCACTTAATAAACTATATGTTTAATTTAAAAAAAAACTGGTACTTCATAATATTATTATTTCTATTATCTATTTTAATACTTTTTTTTTGGAAATAAATACTATATCATATTGTATTATACAGTGATGTCACATTTTATAACATGCATCAACCAAAATAACACTTCTATGAAGACCGATGGATAGAAATCAGTTTTGTAATCTATTAATACAATATAGATATATATATTAACTATTTAAACGAATAGATAAACATCCGTGACTATATTATTAGACTTAATCGTAAAGAATATAATATAGCTTATTTTTTTTATATAGATATATTATATACATATAGAGCGATCAAAATTTTAGGTTAGGTGAGAATTTCGCACGTTTCAAATGCCATTTGGCATTTCCATCGTTTTTGTAACGTGAAATTTTTATCATCTCGTATGCATAATTTGATAACCCTGGAAATTAATAATATCATGTAGCCATCAGGGTATATATAAGGTTATATAACGTATAAAACTTCACGACCTGACTGTGTAACGTCTTTTAGCTACCCTTGGGTCCGCTTTTCTGTATATATATATATATATATATAATATAACTTTAGATTTATACAATAGTTAATGTATCGTCATTAGCATATGCATGAAATTGGTACAACAACCGTTGGTTTAAATGGCTGTAGACGAAAATAATAAAATATATTAAATTTTAATATTTCTCAAGAACATGACATTTATTATGTTGGTGCAGATGAAATTAAACAGTAAACACGGCCGGTGGTTTTCATTTTATGTATATAGACACCGTGAAATTATTATGGCAGTTTAACAAATTGAACAATTTACGGTATTAAGAGCACAGCGTCATTCAAGTCTAGTGTTAAATGATAAATATCCAAACTAAATGAACCATTAGTTGGATTTATGTAATCATTCGCAACATTGAATAGGACATAATATTATAATAATGTGAAATATTGGATCGCCACTCATTATTTAAAATAAACAATTCGTCAATGTTCTAATCCAAAAATTAATATAAATTAAAATCTGTAGGAAGTTTAAATACCAGAATGTAAATTACTAGTATTATTATTATTTAGGTAAAGAACTTAAATATGTATTTTTTTTTTAGAAAATTCTTTTGTAATTAAAAATTAGCTAATCATAGATAGGTATTGTAATATATAAATATTTTAATTTTTAATATGCGTATAGGAGGTGTATATTTTGTTTAACACCTATATGACTATTTAGATCTGAATAATAATTTTATTATTTTAAAATATAAATATAATTAATTATAACTTAAAAGATATAAAAACATTAGAAGAACTATAATAATTAATTATAAGTGAATAAAATCTAAAACGTGCATTTCCTATATCAATTTATTAGAACCCTTAGCTATACTTTCTTAAATATCTATATGATATTTTATAGTAAATTTTTTTTAAAAAAAAAAAACAATAAAGTAAAATATATATCTCATTTTATTTATTAAAATTAAAAAGAAACATTAATTCAATTACATTTTTATATATCATACAAATTTTAATTAATCATTTATACTTTCATTTTGGAATTATATAAAGTTAAAAACGTAATCGTGAATCAGTCTATGAACTATGATATATGGACTACTGTTTAGAATTCAAAATAAATAAAAAATACTATTTTTTACAATATAAATTATATATTGAAATCTATTAGGTATATAGATTTTTTAAATTATTGTGTCATACATAAATAAAATATATAAAATATGACTTTATGATTAAAACAGAATAATATATTGTTCTATACGCGTTTGGTAAAACGTTCTACGAAAGTAAAAAAAAAATCACATTTTAAAAATGTATAATATTTCTATAACTCTATATAAGTATACGTACATAAAAATGATTACACGTTGCGTAATATTATATTTTTTAATACAAAATTCGTTGATACATTACAATTTAAAATATTTTAAAAAATGTATATGTTCATTAGAAAAAATTCAAAATTAAATTTAAATAAATTATTAATTAAATACTAGGTATATTGTTTTTTAAATTGTACAAAGAAATTATACAAATTTTAATATATTATTTTTAATATACTTGTAAGAATTGATAATTTAAAAAAAAAAAAAACGGGGTCCAGATGCCCATCATCACTGATAAATGATGGATGGCGAGGAAGGCACAGTCAATTTAGGAAGTCTATGATTTTACCAATATTATTTATTAACCAATACAATAAAATTAAATATTAAACAACAGTTGGTATATAGTTATCGATTTTATTAAGTAGAAAGAATTAAAATATAAAATAAATATTTACACGGCATTTATTTTTTTTTTTCAATCATTGAAAGTATTCTGACATTTGAAATATTTACAAAGACATACAGGTATAATAATATTGATTTGTGGACAATAGTTTTGGATTAAAACGAATTCTTTATTTTTTTTTTTTTTAAAAAAAAACATCGGACAGAAACGGAAACGGAACGTTATCGTAATATTATAAAATTATTAATTTACTATTATTATATTTTATGACTTTGTAAGGTAAACTGATAAGGATAACTCTACAATTACAATACCGCGCGGATGTTAATAATAATTTCAATCGGCATTTCACACTCGATCAGTCTCCCGGGCGATTGTTATATAATTAACGACGACAATTATATTATTATTTTAATTAGAAATGTGATTTGTCCGGACCGGATTATTATTATGATGAAAATGAACACATATATTATCATTATTATCATTATTATCATCCGTCCGCGTATACGCCGTAGATAATATAACGCTCGCTGTGAACACAACTGTTCCATTTGCAGAATTAGGTGTTTTCGCATAACAGCGTAATGTCCTACGAATATTTTTTATATATATAAATAAGCTATATTATATACCGTATTATTATACATTGTCTATATGATAACGTTCTATATATTATATTTTAATCTAGTTTTCATATTATTATACAAATACGCGATCGATACGCGTGTATTTGACCTTTTCGTTTTCGTGTCCGTATATATAGACGATTTCGGCACTTTTATCCCCGCAACGGAAAAAAATACACGCGTAACGGTATAATATCAAAAATATATAATACGTATTATTATAATATTATACGAACACTGAGGTCGATTTATGATATCGTATTCGTGCCGGATGGAATTATACGTAGAAGTTTATTTTATTTTTCGAGCCTAATAAAAAGTTCATAATAAAAATAATATCGCGTATATATTGACGTCACGATATATTTTTCTATTTCCCCTCCCCCTTTTAACGTCTACAAATTCCTTTGTTTGCAGATCACTAATATTCGCGCCATTGTTAACCGTAATAATAACGCGGCAGGTATATTATCAAAATACCAATAATAATAACGTTTAATCAGGTTCGTGATATATTATCATAATACGTATAATACCTATACACGAAAATCGTATCGATATTAATATTATACCTGTGTATTATCATAGTATCACGTCCATATTATAATAATATGTCGTTGAACTCGTTTCGAAAATTTAAATCAATCAGATTAGCAGGTAGGTACATATTTACAGCTATAGGTAAGCAGAACTCGTATACGAATAACGTGATTTGAAAGTTTGCACGCATATGATAGAGATAACGATAATATAGAGGATGTCGAGAGAACTTTGACTATAAATTTGATTTATTTTACACGCTACGAAGAAAAATCCTATAGTTATAACGTAGGTAATAGATTTTTTTTGTTTAAATAGTTACATAACAAAAAAATACATACCTACACGTTAAATTGAACATTTTAGTTTAACTTTTTTGTAATAAATAGATAAAAATAATAATAATAATAAATTGACATTATACTAAAATATCATCTGTATTACAATTTAACGCGAACGTAAAATATAAATTAAATATTTACTTTTGATAATACCAAAATGCAATAATAATAAAAAAAAAAGAAAATAACGCAGTCGTTGGAAAAGCGTTCGTAAAACAAAAGTTTTATTAAAATAATACTTGTCTTGTTGTATACACACGATGCGCGATGAAAAATTATTATTTTATTCATCATCATATTATTATTATTATTATTTTTTGATTTCTCATAAAAAATATTTCTTAGGAACGTTAAAGATAATAATCAATGTATAAATTTAGCATAATAGTTTATCTGTTCGTCTGGTGTACTCGTGTAAAAAGTTTGCTATACATTAGTACACAAATGATGACGCCAACCGGAAATAGTATAAATGAAATTTTGTTTCTTCGAAACTTTAATTTATATACGAGTATATAAAAAAAAATACAATACATATTATAATATATATTGTATATTGTAATAACACTGTCTGTTATTATTACTTTTACATGGCGAGCGTATCTCGGGTATTTTAATATTTTGTATTCAATTTTTTTTTTTTTTTTTAAATATCAGTATCATAAATATAATTATTGTTATATCTCATATGTTATACTGTTCTTTGTTAAATATGAATTTTAAAAAGAATTACGCTGGTACGCTTAAATTTATTTTCAAGTATACTAAGCCAAGGCGTATCGATTATTATTATTATTTTTTTTTTTTAACAAGATATATTTTTAAATAGATACTCGAACTTAAAAAATTCAGTATAATATAATTTTTTTTAAAAAAATAAATATAGTTGTCACATGTTATTGTTTAAAGAACAACGTGAAAATGATTTCATCATTTAATACGATAATATAATCATATATCTTCTTGTTGAGTAATTTGCATAAAAACACAAAAACAACCTAATAATTACTCGTATCAGTGGAAAATCGTGCATGCAAAATATAATGTTCGTGGATTTAATTTTGTGACTTATCATAATCTACGTGTATTCAATATTTAAACAGTTTATATATACTGCAGGATAATAAAACGAATTTTACGCGTATTTCTTGAAAACTGAATGGTATAGTGAAGATCTAATAAAAGTTCAATATTAAAATGTATATAATATTATACATTTTGAAAATATAACACGATATAATTGCCCGGTTCAGTATGAAATAATAATAATAATAATAATTTCTACTGGTAGGAGATGATCATACATTGAATACGTTCGTAATATAATATAATATGTTATATATAATATACGAGTACAATTTGTATTGCTTTTGATATGAATACACGACAAATAAACATACCATTCAGATAAACTATTCTGTATAATATAATGCATCCGACACATGACTTCATTTTCGAAATAGAACGACGTATTTAATATCGTCATATTATCCATCATGACGGGGAAATTTGTATCAGAAATGAAATTCCCATAACACATTCTGGAAAATGAATATTTTGTCTCTGGATATTAGAATTTTGTTTCGAATAAAAATTCGTGTAAATTTGTACGGTTCAAATTTTAAAATCGAATATTTTTTTTCTTACAGCACTAACGGAATGGATATAGACATACTCGTATTTTAACGAAAACAAATTTAAATATTCTAATTATACAATTTAAATAATTTGAATACGGATTTATAAAATAATATGAAAAAATTATCGCGGTTCAAATAGACTGTTATAAATAATTAATTATTATATAAGTACACAAAATTCAAATACACACGACGTTTGATTAGTTTACGCATATTATAGTAAATTAGTTTTAGTTGAGGATTGTGAGGTTAGATTATTTAGGTTACGTTATTATACGTGACTAGTATTTTAAAACTTTTTACGTTTTTACGTTTTTACGTTTTTTTACGCAAATACCAAATTAAGAACATACGATGTCGTATTATACGGGGCGAACGATATTGAATTATAATAAAATTAAAAACGAATAATCATATCGTTACGTTTTCTTCCGAACAAATTTGATAAATTATCCTAACAAACATAATATACTTTTTTTTTCTTTTGTACGTCTGAATTCTGAAAACATTTTTTGCAGGAAGAATAATTTGATTACCACAAAACGGATGTATTTTAGTAGGTAGTGGGTGGTATTTTGTTTATGTCATTTTTTAAATTCTTAATATAGTTTTTTCTTTTGTGTAAACTTCAGTTATTTTTGACGAACTCGTTTTTATATTTAGTTTGCGTTAACTAAATAACTACGAAACAGAGATAGACATGCAAATTTTATTGAGTATATATTTTGGAAATTCAAAATTGTTTTCAAGTCGAAATGTAGTTTATAATATTCTGAAGTGTATCGCGAGAATTCACTGTCTATACCTATATATTATATCCGAAAGAAATATTTCATCAGAATCATTTTTTTCCAATGCGATTATTTACATTTCATTCAAATTTTAATATTATCATCTCCATTATGTCTTCATTATACTTTCCACAGCTGTATCCAGTATTTTTTTTTTATTTTTATTTTTGTATTTTATCCATCGTTTCGTTTATGTTCATAAAAATACTATATTTTAACACATAATATTTTAAATTGTCATTAGATAATTGATTAAAACTCGTTTTAATATTTGACGTTTGTAAAAATATAAAACGTCGTACTTGAATTTGTCCATTGATCTTGTTAATTGAACTTGTGCACAGAAATTATACGTAATAATTAATCGACGATTTTGTAACCTAACCTAACCTAACCTAACCGCAATGGCGACGCGTTAATATTACATAAATTCTGGCAAAAAGAAAAAGTATAATAATGATAACTTAGAAAAAGGAAATTGAAATCTAAAATTACTATCGTGGCGATGTTCTTCTTAACGTGCGTACGAGAGAGGAAAGACCACGGAATGAAGAATCGAAGACAATAATAATATAAATCGCACGACGAATACGTAACCAAACAGTAGACCGCAGATGTACGTAATAAGAGCATAATTGAAACGGGCGGAACTGCGCGTATTACGTCAACGACGACCGCTCGTTCAAAGTTACGTTTATAATACTTAAATAACATTTTTCGAAAACGGCCAAACGAAGAAAAATAACGTTTTCCGATTCGTATATATTTTGTTGTCTGTCATCCCGGGCACACACACACACGCACAGCTACAAACTTAATTTGGTCCCGAAATCAACTAGACGGAAATCGGTCAGAACAATCGTCGTCGTAATAAAATATATTTCATATAATATACGATCGAAATTTCATTTCGGAAAAACGATATTATATACGATATTCGTTAAAATTATTACGACGTCGTATCGTTATTATCGTTATTATTAAATTTGAAAGACGAATAAAATAATATCGCCAGTCGGATAGGTGTAATAAAACGACTCAAAAAATCGTTTTTTTTAAATTTACCCCGCCTTAAAACACAAACGCGCTTTTACCATTTTCTCGTCGTGTTTTCCCCGCGTATTCGTAATCGAATAAATAATAATATATAAAAATAAATAAATAATATATTCGCACGCGATAACAATAAAACGTCTCTTCTTTTTTATACGATAACGCGATGACGAACCGAGACGATATTATTATTATTATTATTATTATTATAATCTAACCGCGGACTAAAACGTACCAGACGCGATAAACGAGCTTCGACGAAGACTTTCCGGTGACGAGCACCGTATATTGAATTCTCTATATATGTCATATGTGTAGTGTCGAATGTTATTATCAACGTTTCGTCCGTACCTTTCTGCAGCGTGTCGCCGCGTCTCCTATCCCACGCGAGCACATCATAATATCGAGTTTCGAGCGAGCACAAACGGGATCGGTAGCTCAAGAGCGTCTGTGTACCATCCCGCGGTTTAGGACTTTACAGTGGGCGGTCCCTGCCACCGACCAAATTGGATTTCATCCGTGACCGTGTCGAGCGGCGGCGGCGGCGGCAGATGTGACCTTTATGAAATTCGATCGCGAGCCCGGCCAGAAGTAGGTATATTATATTAATATACACACGCGAAATGAACTAATACAATCGTTCTGAAGTGAAGTTATTTAACCGAACAACGATACCGGGTGTGTATATAATACAGTTATTATTGTTATCGTAGGTATATACCTAGTTCATAAATATAAAACGAAACGTGTATAACGAACGGAGTGTAAACACGACCGAAATAATTATTATTCGTTACCAAGGTATATTGAGAAAAGAAGAAGAAGAAGAAGAGAAAAACCGTCTTGTACTAAAATATATTTCGACGACTGGAGAGTATATTACAAAATAAGTTCAGTTCGATAGTTTAAAAATAATTATTTTCGACTTAAAATACGGTGACGCACATCAAACTTTTTTTTTTTTTTTAAAAAAAATCGCTTCTCTTCTCGTTTCGTTTCGTTTAATCTTATACTATTTAAATTGCAACGTCCTCAACGAATAAATCGTATTAAATTTTAACGAATCGTCAAACCAATCGATTCAAATACCACGTATTATACGTATATGCGTTGACAAAATATGATTTTAAATTTTTTTATAAAAATTCTTATTAAACGGTAAATATAAATATTGACATAACGTATATACACATTTATAAATGCGTGTGTGCTATACGCTGAAATTTATTTGAATGAAATACCGATAGAGGTTATTTTTTAAACGCGGTATATTCGAAATAATAATAATAACGTTAGGTTAACCTCTAAAGAAACGATTGTGTGTTTTACGCGTTATTCAATCTAATCCTAACCATGTGTATAGTATGCGAAACCTTTAAACGATATAATAAAGATTGTATTGTAAAAACCGTACGCGTTCAAATATCGCATAAAATTAAACATTAAAATTGCACGCGCATATACCTATAGCACAAATTAAATAAATTTAACGGTAAAACGAAATAATATTAAAAATTCGAATTTGAATTAAAATTTGAATTTTTTCGTATTTGAATAACATATTGTGCTGTAAACTTGAAGAACGAACGTTTTTTCTTTTTTTAAAATAATTTCAATTACAGTAAAACGTGTATTAACGTTTATAAAAATTTGAATACAACGTGATGTACCTATATATTATGTAAAAATTAAAATCATAAAAAAATTAACGCATAAATATATCAGTATAGGTACAAACGTCTGTTTAATGCTTAAGCCGTTGAATTTAAAACTTTGTCACACTGTATTCTTGAAATTATTAGAACGTATCCAGACACAAAATTATATTTTCGCGGTAAACACGCCGATCGCTGTTTGAAGAGGACGCGATTAAAATTAAAATTTATTCGTATAGATTTGGTTTTCGATTTTTTTTTTTTTATATACACCGTTAAACAACGTTTAAAGTCAATTTATCACCAACTGTCGTCAGTTATAAATTTATAATCGATTCAGCAGAAAGGAATTTTTATAACAAATATTTGCTAAAACTTTAAAAGATAACGATCGCGATAAAAAAAAATATAATAAAAATTGAGAATAAATCCTAAATTTCTTAATATATTATAAATTTGAATCCGCCTTTTAAGTTTTCACTAACGACTTTTTTGTCTGTGGTAGGTACTCGTACTATTATATTATATATAATATACTCTCGTCGTTATGACTCACTATATTTAAGCGGATACCATCTTAATAATAATTGCTCCCTATAATATATAATTCATCGTTATAGTTATCTACATAATAGATAAATCTCTGTATGAAAATTTTATTATCGTGTAAAAAAAAAAATAAAATTTACGTTACAGTTTCATGAATTAATTCGTTACCATGAATTACCATGAATTATATACCATAATATCATTGTTTTAAATATACAAAAACTAATACCATATAATATACTTTATATATTTTTAGGTATAATTTGTAAAATATATTATAATATTTCAAAAATATTACATAGGTAATAAATTTTAGGTTATAATTTGTACAAGTCATAAAATTGTTTTTATTTTTTAAACGAAAACGTAATAATTAAAAAGAAAAAATATTTTCGATTAACACTGAACATAACCTAACACAATATTCAATAAAATAAAATATTTTAAAAGATTATTATTCGCGAATCGACATTATTACAACTAGTAATACAATATTATAAATAATAAAATTTTACCCTTTTACGGGTGTTATAATTATTTATCTTAAACTAAATTCTCATCAAATACATTATTTATTATATTTTATTTAACTTGATACATGAAATTAAACGTATTATATCGTAAATACTAATCGTGTATAAGAACGTGAAATTCTAATCGGATTCGTGAGGATTATTAATATTAAAAATTGTATTAGCAATCATATTATTTCCGTATACGTTTTTAATAAATATTAATTTTATCACGAAATTAATTGAATTTTTAAATTGCAATTATTATATTTTATTACTAATAATTGAAAATGTATTTTTAAACTGATACATGTCTGACGTCTGTTAAATTTTAAGTTTAATACGAGTAATAATATATCGAATTATTATTATAAAATTATTTTTATTAATTTAAACGTACGATAATTAGTATTTTTTTCTACGATAATAAAATATGAAATTTAACAGCACTTTAATGTTCTTTCCATTATTTTAAAAATCGATTACCTACGCAAAAAAAAAAAAAGGAATAAACATTAAAAAAAAAACTTTATAACTTAAGTAATGACAACGTTTCATATTTTAATATCATCTCGAATATTGTTTGATAATTTTATGCACGAATAAAAGTCTTACTCTACTATAATATATTCGTATTCGTGAAAATAGATTTTACACAATATATCAAGCTAGTATTTAATAGAATACACATCATAGCGTGTACACACAATACAATTTATGATATTTTATAATAGAAGTATTATCGTTCATTGTATGTGATGGTTCGAATGTATTTTTATATTTGAATAATTGTACAAGAAACCACAACGTCTAGACGAATTTATGGGGAAAAGAAAAATAATGTGCGATTCGATAATGTACTCTGTGTCGTTATTTTCACGAAACGTCATGTCAATAAGAAATCATACAACGCACACAAATTTAACGTCTCAAATGTTAATTTATCACAAATACGAATGTTATCTATTTTAATATACTTCGTTACGACAGGGTAAAATCCTACATCTGGTACGCGCCCGCGGAAAATCAAAACACCCCGAGTTTGGTCCCTGGCCGAGAACCTTCATCGAGTCCGCATCGGGTCAAGTCGGCACGATTAAAACAAAAGATGCCGCCGAATCCGAACGTCGTTATCCCACGACGAGAGTAATAAGTCATAATTATTATTTTATTTTAGTTCGTTTTATTACGATTGTTTTAATACTAAAATAGTAAAATGTAGCCACGGAGAAAACGTTTCGAATAAATGAAGATTATAGAATACGATTTTTTTTTTATTATTATTATTATTTATTACCAATTTTACCCATTTTATGTATTTTTTTTTGGTCGGGTAAAATTTAACCGTTCTATTTTCTTATAATCAAATGTATACTTTTTGTGACAGAATTGTAAAAAGAAAAAAAAAATTATAATAATAATATACCTAATATGAGTTTAACTTTAGGATTTCATATATTATGACAAACGTTTAGGTAGAAGTTGTATTTAATTAACCTACACCCCATACTTTATATATGTATCAAAAGAATAAGTATTATGTGTACCAGTAGAATTTCAATATATATTTTTTTTTAAACCCCATTGTGCAAAACGATTATATAAAATATTAAAATGTATAACTATTACTTTCATCCATATTTACTTTTACAATTTTTATAAAGAATAAACGTCATCTGTTTAATTTAATCTTTGTGGCCGATTTTTTTTTTATTATTAAATAACTAGTATTATAGAAATTTTAAATTTTATCTGATTAATATTAATGGTTATGCAATAATAATAATAATAAAACTATAAATACATTCTACCTTCTATGCGCTTCGTTCTTTTGTTAACGTTCAAATCTCATAATATAGCGTATATTACATAATTTTATCGTGATTTATTATTATTTTTTATTTATTATTACACTGTATACGTGAAAATTTTAAAAACCGTTTATAAAGATGCGATTTCTTTGTAATAGCAACGATAGAATTGTGAACACGGTTAGGTTAGGTTATGTAATCGATGTATAGGTTAGTTAGAATTTTCATAATATATCAATACAGATATAATACGATAATGAATTAGCTACGAAATTTTTTTTACATAATATACCATTCGGATTTCGAACATTCAATATAATGCGCAATAAATAAGATGTTGTTTAACAATTTATTCTTCGAATTTTAAAATTGTATTTTGTTTTCTCAGTGTAATTAGTTAATTTTCTCACTATATACAGTGACGTGTCAGTCAATATATTATCAGTGATTAAAAAGGATTTCTGAAATATTATATCGATCAAATCACCATCACACGTAACAAGTCGTGTTGATCTTAATATAGAATGTTATAATGTTGGCCACGCGTACCACCTAACCTAACCTAACCACATACCGCATCAACAGGATCACACTTTTACGACAGAAAAAACATCGAAAACGACTCCGGACGATGGCCACCTACGGACTGCGGGCAATGTGCAAAGATGCATGCGGCGGTAAACCACGCGGTTAAAAGTCGTAGGTGTGTGTCCTATTATTGTTATAAAGCTCAAAGTGTGGTCCGTCGTATGAATTACATTACATATTGACGAATACGGTCAAATTAAGAGAGATGAAATTATTTTGAAACCTCGGACGAAAATAGATTTAAAATTATATTATACGAGTAAATTATCGCGTAAATGAATTATATCGAGTACAGTGATCCGTGATATTAGTTAAATAAATAAAATATAACACGATTTCGAATTTGTAACGTTTTAATTGTATATTTTTAAGCAATCAATATCACATGAGCTTAGAGCTATCCGAATGGTAGAGGGTATTGACTGTCTGTGAGTCATGAACAGTTGCGGTTTATGAACACAGTAATTTTACGCATAACTCACCTCGTCTGCAGTTAATCTCCTTGGAAGGTAACGCTGGGTGTTTGAGGTGTACGGTGAGATAGGAAGATATCTTTAAATGAATGAGGGATATTGTGGTGAACGGCAACACGAACTGGGCGACTGCTAGACCGACGGTGAACGTCTGCTGGAACGTGCGGGATGGCCATTTCTCAACACATGCTTCGTACAACCGAAGTTTACCGGCGTATACCACTTCAACATGCTGGTAGAGTAATAGTGGTACCATGGCCGCGAAAGATACCAGCCAGATGAGGACCAGAGTTTTGGCCACACTACATCGGAACATTGAGCCCCGAGGATTTCGTACTATCGTGAAGTATCTAAACAATAAATTAAATAATAATGCATAAATTATATATAGGATAATAATATAATATCATGAAATATAATAATATGATTATACGTCATTATAAAGGTATTTATAAATTATTATACGATTAAAATCTGATAGTCATAATGACTGAAATATGCCAGTTAACTCCTTTTAATTTTGCCTTAAACACTCAAATCACAATAATTCTATTGTAATAATTCTCATTTAAGGTTTAAGTTACCTACTCAATATTAAGACTTTTCGTTCTTATCAAAATTAAACCAGTCTCCATCCCAGTAAAGCTTTAATAATAATAACTCGTATCCAAAACGATTATAAAATCAACTGAATATATGAATAAAAATAATATTATAAATATCCCAAAATTTCAAAGTCTTACATACACTTCTTTGGCCACGCACACTATCATTATTATTCAAACATGAATATAGACTAAAAATAATCATTACTCCTTTTAGATTCTGAGCGAAGCGAAGAATGTATTGGTTTTACAATGATGTGTGATTATTTTTTGTTTTTTTTTTTTTTTTTTTTTTTTTTTTTATGTCTGTGTACAAAAATACTACCCGAAATAATGCTCCGATTTTCACGAATAGGGTATGTTTCCGGTAGCAAAGTGGACGTAGTTGGTACTTTACTTAGGTCATTTTTTGAATTTCTCAAAATTGACGCTATGCGGTAGAAAAAACTTGGAAAAAATGACGAAAAAGCGGCATTTTTCACGAAAAATGAAATTTTGACAAATTCAATTTCTATATTTCACGATAACTCAGGCAATTTTTAAGATAGCGACCTGAAAATTTTTTTGGGTGTTCACATAGCTATTATACATATGTGGTAAAATTTTGGAACCGTTATGTTAATTTTTCTACAAAATATTAGACTTTGAATATTTCGTAAAATTCACGTTTTTACGTATATAATGTTTGATAAAATTGGCAATTTTGGGTATTTTGGTCTGAAAATTTTACTCAAGTATACTTACATATTACTTAACATCATACTAAAATATTATAAAAATCCATTGTCAAAATTTTTTTTTATAGCCGTTTTAAGTTGATATTTTTAGGAAAACGAAAATCTTAGAATCCATACATATAAATAAATATTCTGAAAACACTTTTACTACCCGAAATAACGCTTCGATTTTCACGAATAGCGAGTTTCAGATGTAAAAGCGGATGTAGATGGTACTTTATTTAGGTCATTTTTCGAATTTCTCAAAATTTACTATAAGCGGTAGAAAAAACTTCGAAAAAATGACGAAAAAACGGCATTTTTCACGAAAAATGAAATTTTGACGAATTCAATTTCTACATTTCACGATAACTCAGGCAATTTTTTAGATAGAGACCTGAAATTTTTTTTGAAGGTTCACATAGCTATTATATATATGTGGTAAAATTTTGGAACCGTTTTTTAAATTTTTCTACAAAATATTGAACATTGAATATTTCGTAAAATTCTCGTTTTTACGTATATAATGTTTGATAAAATTGTCAATTTTTGGTATTAAGGTCTGAAAATTTTATTGAAGTATACTTACATATTAATTAACATCATACTAAAATATTAGAAAAATCCCTAATCTAAATTTTTTTTTATAGCTGTTTTAAGTTGATATTTTTAGTTCAAACGAAAATTATAATCTGACTGAACTTCGCTCAGAATCGTTTTTTCGAATGCAATGGTTTATCATTGCATTCAAATTATAAATAAAATTAAACGCTATGGTTCGCACACCTGTATCCTGTGCGGCAGGAGTATCAGCTCATCTTTTTTTCTTTTTCTTTTTTAAATAAATTTAGTAAATGTAACATTTAAACAAGATTTTTATTTAATGTTTCACTATAATAACAAGTCTCATACATTGTAACATCAGGTGATATATTATAATTTATAATACGAGTATAAATGTTAAACATAAATAATTTATTATAACCATTTATTTCAATAGCCCGTTTTATGAAAAGCTGATCACTTCATGAAACGAGAACCATTTATTGCCTCTTCGTGGAGTAATAAATAATATTCATTGTGTCTTTTTCGTGAAATGTACCTACGTTAAATATTGAAATATTATGTAATTTATTTCATAATATAATTGATAAATTTGTGAATGAAGATTGTATTGAAGACATCAAACATATTGTGTGATGTCAATATATTATAATTTAATATTTGATTTTATAACACATAACTGTAATATCATACATTTATTCGTTAATATAATTAGTAATTATCATACAATTAATACAATAAATTATTTCAACTTATTTTTTTTTTTTTTTAATTATTTTTTTATATTACAGTTTATTTATTTCAACACGTTAATCTGAAAATTAATAGGTAAATAAATTAGTAATATCATATTTTTTAAAAAAAAATAAAAATAAAGTATCTTGAAAATAGATTTTTTAAAAAAAAAATTGGCTACTATGCAATTTTCTATGATCATATTATACGAGTATATGATATAAGACTAACAGTTAATTTTGATTTAATTTAACGATTTTTTAATAAATAATATGAAATGTATAATTACATGAAATCTGGTAACATTAATCATGAAAATTAATTTTATTGGATGATGAATATCAGATTAGATATTGAGATATCAAAAATTTATTACTAATTATAAATATTTTTTTATAACACCGTTAATAATAGGTTTATATCGATTTCATAAAATTTTAAATCACCGTTTAAATTCAATAGATACTCTAATAAATTAGATTCCGGTACGAAACGGTTGAAATATGTTTTTTTTTTCTAAAAAAAAGCACTTTTGTTTTTAAACTAAAAAGATACATATACAATATATATATATATATTATATGAAAATATCAAAACGAGATTCTTGAATACGAGAATTATCATCAAAGAACAATTTAAATGTAGTTAACAGTTGTTTTCCTTTGTTGTTCATATTATCTGTTTTATGTTATTTACCAAACACAATGTATATATACTCGTATATGTTTAACGACTTAAACATTTATTTGTTAAGATCTAAAATCATTAATAACCGTGAGGAGTACAAAGCTGTATTAAAATTACATGTTTAATTTAATCAATATATGTTATTTATTTATTTATTTTTTTTTTTTTTGTATAGAATTAATTACTTACCTTACCAAAGTAACGGTATTGGTGTTTACAAATAATGTTTTTGTGATTAAATAATCATACGTAAACTAAAATATTAAACAAATATTTACTATATAGGTATATACCTACCTACTTATTTTGTTAATGTTTAACGATCTGAATCAAAGGCCTGTGCAACAAAGATACCTCTACATTATACCTACTGTGTAAAGTGTATACGTATTTTATACCGGCTGATATTCTGATAATTAATTTTAAGATTTAAACACGAGAATTAATTTATTACGGTAAAATCCGTACAAATTGTTTTGGCAAACTAAAAGCCGAGAATAACATGTTTTAGTAACCTACATAATATTATACGTAATAATAATATTGTACTCGTTGCCCGTATTAACGTAATTTAATAAAAATTATGTGCGTAATATCAGAATATTCAACATTGAACATTTACATTATTATTGTATTATTTTGCATTTTAAATAAATAAATTAAACGTGTGTTAGTACAAAATGCTCGTTTACGTATACATGTAAATTATTAATGATCAAAATTGCACTGTATTTGTATATCTGCATGGGAAGTTAGCTTGTCGGAATAAAACCTAATATATTTAATTCTGTTACCGTCCATTAAGTCTAGGTTTGACCCTATTCTATTCTAAACCACGGTAGAATGTCTGCTAAATCGTAAATATTGTTAATTTTTGTTAACAACTCACGGTCTTGAATTTTATACAAATGTATATCTATATAAAGTACTTAAGAACGCGCTGCTTTAAATATAAATCCAGACTGATACTTAATAACTCAACTCAATCAATTGTATTTTGTATTATTAAGCGTGTATCTATATTGAAATTTGAAATACTGAGTAGATTGGAAAATCTTTATTTCGATGAATTATACAGTGATTTACTATAATAATATTATGTCGGTTAGACAATTATACGCGATCAAAAATAAACCTATACAGTTCATATAGAATATTAATTATGTAATTTAATAAATAAAATAAATATGATAAAAATATCGTCTAGACGTGAATTATTATTTAACCGAAATATATGAAAATAGTTTCAATTTATACTCGTGACACGGGTTTACACTATATCATATTATATTATTATTATTGATAAATTATCAAATTCGACTAAGGGAAAATATGAACTGTAAATTTTTATCTACATACAATAAATAACTTTTCAAATTATATATGTATATTCATTTTATGTGAATTTCTATAATATAATTTAAAAAAATCACAAACCCTATCGCCGGTTTTAATGTAATTAAAACAATATACTGAACGTAACGTTTTATTATTTGTTCGGACAAAGTAGATGACTATAAACCAGTGACCAATTACTTAATCAACGAAATGTATTCAAAAAGTTTATTTGCACATTTAAAATTTGTTGAACCCGAATGGACGACATCGCTACAACCGCAATATACCACAGTCCATATACCTATTATCATTAAAGTCTTTATTACAATGTAACGGCATCGTCATTCGTCGAATATTACCAAAGAGGTAGACAAGTTCAAATAAATAATCGTCGTCGTAAATCTAACGCATAAATCACGTTCGTTACGTTATATTTCGGACGTTGACTCATTGCCAAGTGCCGACCGACCAGTCGGACCCGGAACCGACGTTCAGATAAAGTTTTTATTTATTTATTTTTATTCACGTACATTTTGTGAGTTATTGTTTTAAGCGTATGAAGTTCAAAAATAAATAAATATTGAGGAAATGTGTGTTATAGAAAACACGAAATATTATTTACGATTACACGTCTTTCTCAAACATACCTACAACGCGAAATTATGTACTGATAAATTAAAATATATTATTAAAAAAAAAAAAAAAAATGCATATCGACATAACTGATAATAAAATAATAAAATAGCACTCTAATAAATAAAAACGTATAATCAATCAATTTTAATACAAAACGTCAGTTATCAATATTAATTTAGGACACTAAGTAAATTTTTTAATAAGAAATCTTATTAAATAAAATAAAATTAAGTGACATTTACCTAATTGTTCTCGGAAATGATTTTTGACATTTCAAAATTACATCACAATGTCTTGGACAGCGTATAGTTTTTTATTTCTTATTGTTTAATTCTTTAAAAATATTTAAGAGAGAAATTTATTCCACTCGATTTTCGAATTTAATATAATCAATGCAAACAAAATTATTTCTAAACCAATATAAACAAAAAAAAAAAAAAAAAAAAAAAAAAACTATATTGTACTGTAATTATATTTTATTTCGATACAATGTGCTGATTTTTATTTAAAAAGTGATTTGTATTTTTTTTTTTTACTCAATCTTATTATACTTAAAATGAAATACTATTATTATTTAAATTTTACCTTTTTACAATGTACCTACAATGTACATAATAATATATTTAAAGTAAAATTGTATTATTCCCGTCTATTCAAAATAACAATATAATTTTCATTTCGTAATTTAATTTTTTATATACTCCCAAATCAATATTTAAATAATTAATTAATTAAATTGTGTTGCTAAATTAAATTGAGATATTATAGTTATTAAATTTTGTCATAGTCATTACTTATATACATATATTATGTAACATTTTTTAATGTTATAGAATAATATTAATTATGTTATCAGTTACAATACACATTTTAAATACTTAATTCGTAATAATTTTATTATTTATCATTTTAAAACGGCAAAATAATAATAATTTTTTTACAACAATAATATATTATAATATTATTATTTCATCAAAAATATGTCAAATTATTTTACAAAAAAAAAAAAAAAAAAAAAAAAAATAATAATAAAGAAAAAGTTAATGGAATGTTATTAAACTTATAATCAGATATAAATTCGTTTAGGGTAAACGCGAGAATTTGAATCGGTGTTTAAACTGTAAATTAAAGTCAACATTGAAAACTTGTATACAATATCGCAGTGTGAAATCAAAACCTATTATTATTATTATCATCAAAATATTATTATGTAAATAATATTGTTGTTCGCGTGTTTCGAACGTTTCAATAGTTTAATGAGGGGTCAGTGATCGATTTGTATCCGAATTAAAAACCAGAGTTTTGTTGTTTTCGTCGTGTACGGTGTACCCGTAACGTACGGATTGTTAATTTTCTGATTACGAATGCATTTTTTTTTTATTATTAAATAACATTTATCTTCAAATTTTATGTTTACTTTACCTATTACCTTGGTAATTTGTATTTTTAATACTCTTGTATCGGTATTTACTTACAACGAATGAATGATTAAAAAAAAAAAAAAAAAACACAGAATATTTTATTGAAATTATCCGTGTGTACTCGTATAGTATTAATTTTTACGGATGAATAAAATATCCAACGTAACGTAAATTCTTATGAAAACAATAGGAAAAGTACTCGGATTTTTTTTTTTTTTTATTTCTTATCCGTTTTAGTCACTCTGGGCGTCTGAGAGTCTGGCTGTTAGAAAACAGAAAAAAACAGATTTTATAATGTTAAAAGCGCGATAGTATTTTCAATAACAAAACAAAAACACTCGAGTACACTCGACGATTATTATTGTAGGTACACGTACAAGAGCAGAGGTGTTTGCAGCAGCGCAAGTATGATTTATTATTCGTTTTTCGCCTGATAATCTTTTGTCGTGTAAAACAGTTGGCATGTGTGTACTCGTTTTGTGAGTTCGTTGATTGTAATATATAGAAAAAAAAATGTAGAAGACGATTACGATTGAATTTGTCAAATTTAATTGCTCGTAGGAAATACCAAATATATCATAATATAATAATTAGACCGGCGAAGGCATTTATTGTTGTATGAAAACGACAATAAAATATTAATCGATTAATCGAATAATTAATTGATTAAACGGTTAAATAATAGGTACGAAATTATGAATTCGGAAAGCAAAAAAAAAAAAATATTTCTCATTTTATAATGAAATACTTTACAAATATAAAATTATATTAAATATTTAGTAACTGGTCTGCGAACAATTATAATACATGTTCGTGTGGAACTTGTACAAAGGGTTAACACCAAAGGGTGTAATTAAACCTTAGAATTAATTATAATTCCTAAAGTAGGTAAACATTGTTTTGAGATTACTTAAACTATTGTTTTTAATACTTTGCTTTTATGAGCTAGGCTAATACTTTGTTAGAATCTTACTGGGATTAATATCATATTCAATATTATATTCTACATATTATTATTATATTTTCTTGTTTTTTTTTTTTTTTTATATTATTATTTTGTATCGACAAACCTTGAGTCCTTGACATTATATTCGAAACATAATATTGTTTCAATGTTCAAAATTTAAAACAATTATCGCGTGAAAAGTAATGACGAATGATTGAATGTCCAATAATAGATACTCGCGCGCCAATAACAAGTTTCAAGAACATTCGAAGTTGTGTACGATATGTTATCGTTTCAAAATCAACGATTTTCACAGTAAAAGTTTTTATAAATAGAAGAAAAATTATTAGTTTCTACAGCAATTATTAGAAGATTTGTCCTTCTAATGATCGTGTCAAGGACAGACTGACAAAAATAAATAAATATTTAAAACGATTTCTATTAATATTAGTCAATTAATAATTATAAGTAAAAAAAAAATAGAAACATGCGTTTGAAATACCTATGAAATTCGATTTTGTATTTTAAAGTAATACTCCAATTCAAATTTAATTTAATTGAAAATTTCTTTTTCATAAAAATATTTGTACGTTATTTATTATATACGTATTAACCTTATCGTATAAAAGACATAATATAGAAATAAATTTAAAATTTTTTTCAATAGGATTTATTTGTTATATTTTGTATAAGTATAAAATATTTTTATGTCATGTTCTATAATATATTTTATTTATTAGGCTCATTGAAATTACGTCACATTCATAGTAGACGTTCATTCATCACATTTCTCTCGTCTGACACGACTACATTGAAGTAATAACATATTTAATAATAATAAAAAAAGCTTTTACTTCTCTAAATATTAAAAAAAAAAAAACTATATAATATTCAATTCCCATATCGTCATTTTTGAGAGATGATTTTGAAAATGTGTTTATTTTAATATATTATATACACACATGTTTTTAAATATCAGTGTATTACACGAGTATTTTTTTATGTAAATTTGATGATTCGTATTTTCCGTACAACTTAATATCAATACTTTCAAAGAACGAAATCAACAAAATCAACAAAATATGTTTATATAAGAAAACCCATTCGTTTTAATAATAAATACCTCTACATGACCTTACATTACAAACATTATTAAAACTAGTTATTTTAACTTATAAAAATAGGATAATAAATCAATAAATAATTAATTTTCAAAAAGGGAAAAACAAATTAAAATAAAAAAAATAAAATACAGGCAATATTATAATTCAAAATATTTCAATTAAATTAATATACAGTGAAAAAATATATTCACAATCACATTGTGGGTGTGAATATTATACCATTAGTAATAAAAGCTATTTTTTTGGAAGAAATATCAAAATATATATATATATATATACCGACTAGGAAATCAATTAATGGTATGTGTTTAATACGTATTAAGTGGTATCCAAAACTTAAATATATTTTAAAATTATTTATAATACTCATTTTAATAACAATAGTAGACACATCTTTTATGAACACCATAAACATGGATATAATAAAATTATCATATCCCACGCCTTATTTACATCTTCTTTATAAGAATTTCGTTTGATAATAAATTATAATTTAATACAATTACTTTGAATTTTGAGTTTTAAATTTTAACTTTTAAAAATTCAATATTATATTAATTATAATAGTTATAGTATAATTTAAAATTCTAATCACAATTTTTTTTTTTTTTTTTTTTAATTAGTTTTTAACATTAAATATTTTATAATATATAATATATAAATTTATTAATTACTAAAATTATTTGAATACAATTATATCTGACCTTTTGTTCGGTAAAGTTTTTTGTGTTTTTTTAAACGCAAAGATTTATAACCTATTGCATTTAAATCGTATTATATATAACATTTATAATGTCATTTTATATTTTTTATTACAATTATCCATTCAAGATATTATGGCTTTATATATTTTTATTTATTCTTATGATAAATTGTCACTGGCCGGGTTCTTCTATCGTGTTACTATTGTATCTATTTTCATTGTTGTTTACACTTATACTTATTCTATTGATTATATTTTATCCAGAATGTGGAAAATTTAACAATCGGAATAAAAAATAATATCATTTTACATACAGAGGAAAATAATATATGCCTAATGTACATTAAACGGTAAACAGATATTTTTAATATGCCTGAAATATTTTAGTGGAAAAATGTGCGAGTAGGTAACAAATAATGTACCAAAATAATCAATACATCATATTAAATATTTTGACATGCGAGTAAAATCTCAATATTATTTTTTTTCAATAAACACAATGGGTCTGTATTATAAAAACTTTCTTTTTATTGTACATTGTGTAATTTAAAAAACTTTTATATTGTATACACAACGGACTAGCCAATTCTTTTAATAATATCTTACAAAAAAAAAAAAAAAAAAAAAAAAAAAAAATTATCTATTATATTTCATAAAAAAAATAATAAAAAACGAATATATAACTTAAACTGTTGTAAATTTAAATTCATTTTTTACCGTAATGTTACGTTTTAAAATTTATAAAAACGCCGAATAATATTTTAACCGTAAACGTAACCGTGAAGGCGTGAACATAATAAAAGTAAATTACATTAAATTATATCAACCGTATTATAATATTTAATGTTGGAGGATATGAGAACGATCGAAACTCTAAATTCTTAAAATGTAATTTTTTTTTTTTAATAAATAGAATTTTCGTAAATATTTGTTAAAATATAATATATTTAATTTAAAAAAATATTACATATCTGCACCGTATTTTAAAACTGAGCAAAATTAAATTATTGCAAATAAACATTTGAATTTTTATTACCAATATATTATAAAATATTGCGATATTGAGTTATTATATTCCTGGTCATTCAAATCAATAGATAACAATGAATAAATAAAATAATCAATATTTGTATTTAATTATAATTATTATAAATTATAATGTAATCAAAATATTAAGTCTTATGAAATATAATTCTTTAATAGTATTATCTGCAATACAATAAATTTATTTTTACTTTCTGTAATAATGTCATATTAAACTTTAAGTATAATTTTGTCACATTATTATTTCAATTTTTTTAACAATCATAAAAAAATATCTTTTATACTTTTTAATTCTTTCTATAAATAAATATTTATGAAATTCATATTTTTTTTTTTTGTAGTAATATTTAATTTTCTCTTCTATTTAAGGTAATTCAGTTATTTTAATTATACTTCAACTTATTAATAATATTATTAATGTAAAGTAAGATTAAATTTTCAATTAATCTTTACTATAGCATTCTATTATATACGTTTAGGTTTAATCACATTAATAATTTTAAAACGGTTAATTATTAATTGATCTATTTAATAATTAATATAAAATTATTCCACTATATTATATATTACCAGTATATTATGTTTGGGGTTTTTGTTCTTAATTTACATAATTGTTCGCAGGAACTCCAAACATAATATATATACATATATATATATTTTAATTAACTCCTTTGTTTCTTAATACATATTTTTATTTCTTGATAACTAACAATTTTACATCCAAAATTATAGACAATTACATATAAATAAATTAAATACATGTTATTTATATTTTATTTAAACATTTTTTTAAGTTAAACAATTTATTTTTATTTTCCTCGTTCTTCAACATATTTGTCGGTTTTAAGTTAATATTATGCAGTCATCTACTTAAAAATAACTTTTTTTTTTAAATTCTATTTTAAACTATTTTTTTTTTATATTTTGTTATTAATATTATTATTTATTTAGAGAAAAATATTTATTATAACTTATATAAAGATGATTTATATATTTTAACACTTTTAAATAATTATTTATAATAAATATAAACTATTACTAATAATTATATTTTGATAAAAAACCGAATATTTTGGATTTTAAATCTTAGATCCGAGGTGGATATAAATTCACTTTTTTTTGGATAGTTAATAATATGTAGACGATTATATGCATATAATTTAAACTAACAAGTGTGTTTTGAGGAGATGTGATTACGCGACACATCAGTTCTGTTTGGTCGGGTTAGGATTATCAAGTTAACGAAAATGGCGTGCGGTTATTTACTGAAAAACTCAATGTAACGTACGAACTTACTCATAGTTTACTGAACACAACATATTATGTCAACACTGTTACTCGTGTAAGACGTATAGTGGCAAAGACTTTGACCGTTTTATTGATTTTCTGCAAGATCTATGATTTTAAGTACTTAATACAGAATAAACTATTAATAAAAAAAAAATGAATATAAATTATAAAAAAATATTTGAAGATTAGAAATGATCAGAAATGTAATATTATAAACACTTATAATTTTTCGTCTTTTGGTCATCACTTCATAAATCATAAGTTCATAAGAGTAACAAAATTTGTACGATTATCGTGCATCGTTCGATGATAACGTTTATGCCAACTTTTTGATGTAAGGTACATATGTATATATTTATGTGGGTGTGTATTAGTCATTGGACGTGTTCTGTGATATAACGATTTAGAAAACTGTGTTTTTATTGGATAACAACATAGTAACGATGATAATAATATTACTATTGTTTTGAAACAAATCCACCGACGAAACGATACCGAGCCAAGCTATATAATGTCAATAATCGTCCGAACGCATTCCTGCACGTCACACAGTAGGTGAGGGCAGTTGTTATATCGTCGTGTTTATCGATTAAGTTTCTCGATTTATAAAACGAAAAAACCTTATCATAAAACGCAATGTCAAGCTCATATAAACTCTGTTCTGACTCGTTACACTTTCACATGCAAGTGCGTCTGGCGATAACGTTTTCCAACCGATTGTGTGTATACGTATAGTCAATTTCATATAAAAATATATATAAAATTTCACAAGACCGGAAAAAAATTCGAATAAAATATAAAATGTTTTCGATTTCAGCAATGAAATAACGTCTATCCCTCGTTGCACACATACTATTTCTCCTAGAAACCGATCAGCGCGTGTTATATAGATATATATTATAATTTAACAACTTTCAATGCCAATATGCATCGATGGATAATGAAAAATCGATTTGATTCTATACAGTCGAGCTAATTCTAGAAAGTGACTACAAACCATAATTATAAGTATAGGTAGTACTTTAATAAAACCATAAATAACGATGAATTAATATTTCAGAATGTATTATAAAAGTATTTAAATATTTTTATAGTAACTTGACCTGTACGTGTGTAATTCTATTTGTTTACGATTTATAATATTACTTCAATGAAAACGAATAACGATGACCGTTCGCCATTTCTTCGACACTTTTTCATTGGTACTTGGGTACATAGAAAACGTTTTGTTTATTTTTATTAAACGCTCAATATTCGTCTCTTTACACTAGCAGAGTAAATAATATATTATAAAGTAAAAATTATTATTACAATTTTTTTACCTGTCCAACGCGATAGCGGTTATGGTACAAGCAGATACCGTAATGTTGGCGCCCTGAGCGGCCGGCACGGTCTTGCACATGATCTGACCCCAAGTCCACCGTCGGGACATGAGAGCCCATAGTGTGAACGGTATGCACACCACGCACATGATAATGTCCGCGAACGCCAAGTTGACGATGTACAGATTTCGGGGCGACGGTCCCTGACTGGGCACGTTCTTTTTGCCGCACTGGCGGAACACGACGAAGCACACCAGCCCGTTGGACACGAGTCCGATGATGAACAACACGCTGTACGCGATCACTATGGCCACTTCCAGATACAGCACCAGCACTTTGTCCGCGTTCATCTGATTCTCAAATATCACGTCCATCGCTTGTTTCATGGTAAAGTTGAACGAACCGGCTTCCACGCTGAACGGGTCTTCGCTGTCGTACGTACCGTTCAGCCCACTGTCGTCGTACGAACTCGTCCTCCAACCGCCACCGCCGCTTCCGCCGCCACTTTTTACCGTGGTCTCGATAAAAGCGGCTATCATGGTTATGAACCCGTTGACCTCGTGCTTGTGGAGTTTGGGCGGGTTGAACATAACGGTGCCTCAGGTTCTATGTCCGTTTACGTATGTTTATGGTCGTCGTTATCTGTGTGCCGCTGACGTGTCCGTCCAACGAAACTTTGATCATCATCATCGTGCGGGTCATCCCTGGAAATATAAAACATATACCGTGGTTATAGATCAAAACAAAACATTTTTTCCGAGTAAAATCAACGTTATTAATTCGTTATAATTCCCTACGGTTATAATCAGACTGGCATTATTCTGTATAATGAACAGATGTAATGTCCAGTGACTGGTATTAAAAACACTACAGTTATCTACTTATTATTTATATAACATGGCCACTAAAAAAATATAACCGTTATATTTTACAATGAGCCTACCCTTTTCCAGTATAAATAGGATATCACGAATAAATTAATAGGTAATGTTTTCGTTTAATTTTTTACAATAAAATACGATTATAAAAAGGTTATTAATTATTTCATCAGACGTATTAACATTGAAAACATAACGTCTGTTAAAATTTTACGCCCTGACCGTTTTAATATTAATGGAAACGGGTGTTTCTACCCGAACACGGGTAGAATTCGGTTTGTATCACAAATCAATAAGGTTAAAACATGAAATATTCAAGGTCTGGACGTTTACTATACATAAGTAATAAACAAGTAAATACATTAATCACTTGTGAATTGACAGATGTATTAATTTTTTAATCTAATACCTAATCTATTTTGTTTACGAACTCCACGAACGGAATAACGCAAAACAAACGTCAATGGATAGACAATAAAAAAATATATAATAATAATAATTATTATTATTATAAATTATATTTTACAACGATCAAAAATATTGAGTTTACTCGAAAGTACCACCTCTAAGTGAAATATTTTAAATTTTGAATAACGGCGTATTTAACGAAATTGTGGTTACGCTAAGAAATTCTGATTCTAAACAATCATGATTAAATACAACAATATAAGGCATTACTTGAATAAAATGGAAGGTAAAACATCCCTTAAATGTGTATCTCGGTATTGTTTTCTTCTTATCTTTATTATTTCTTATATAAACAAATTACAAGAATAAAAAATATTTCATCTTTATACTAATATTTATCTAAAATCACTATATTATAGAATAAAAGAAACTGGTAAATACGTGGTTTTTTTTATTGATCTTAATGCTTAAACTATTAATTAACTGATTGTGAAAATATCACTTTGTACTTTCGAATGTAAAAGTAAATCTATAATGAGATATATTCAGAAATATGATTTTAATTAAATTAAATTTGTATAAATGAGTTATTTTAGTTACAAAAATAAAAGTACGATAAGTTCTAAAAGAAACGTTTATCTATGATACAAAATCAATTTGAATATATTAAATATTTAAACGTGTTTAAAGTTTTTATCCTATATTTCTTAACGGTTCAAATCACGTTAGAATTTTATCGCCAATTCATTAATTTCTTAAATTTCCAAACACACACAACATGAATATTTACAACTTACAATTTACAACTTAATTTAATAATATTAAAATAATTTATGTAATAAACTAATAAATAATTAATATATACGAGTAGTTTCAAATAATATCATCAAACGACATTTAATATTTAATTACATGTTTACATTTTAAACCTAATACCTGTAGAGAAAAAAAACATATTTATATATAAAATAAAATACTTTAATACTAATATACGTGAGTAACTTAAAATTTCTATTTTTTTATTTTGTAATTCAGTTTTGTAATCGGATAACTTATGTTAAACTTGTAAACATTAATTCAATATCAAAGTATTTATAGTAAACTATATTCTACTCAACTATATAAGCCAAGTATTGTAATTACTGTTTTAACTATATACAATCGCATACGACCTCAAAGTTAGTAAATCAGTCAGTAATATAATATATTATATTATATTACGTTCACACGTGTAAATCAATTACGCCAAACGGATAAAGTTATCGTTTATGCAAATCCACATCCAGAATCAACAGGACAAGAAGTATTACGAAGATGTTCTGAATCAATAATTTACAAAACCATAACTACATTATATAACACGCAGGTATTATTGACTTATCGCCGGAGTGCAAACTGTGGTTGTAAAATAATAATGAATTCTTAGAAGTTTCAGCCGTCTACAATATAAAAGGCTTACGAAGTTCAACGATATAAAAATGACCTATATAATATTATTACGTGGACATTTAATTATAAAATATTTTATACGTCATACTTATAGAATGAGAGTGCGTTAAACCGTGTTTCTGTAGTAGGATTTAACACGTATGATTTAAAAATCGTAATGTTTAAAATAACATTTACTGATGCAACTTGCAATACATATTAAAAATGTGAAACCAATATTTTATGGGTTAGTTAAAAAATTCTTTATTTCAACATATAATACAATTTTATATTCCTTTCAACTTTTTATTCAAATAAATTTTTTATTTATACATTTATACGATTTGCATAATGAATACATTTATGTATACCTATATAATTAAATTTATTATGTATTTATAATAAATTTAATTATTGTATTATAATAATATAACTAGAAATAAATTCGAAGAATTTCAGACATCATAAAAATGAGTTTTGTTATTAGGTAATAATTTTTCTCAGCATTTGTAAATAACCCTGTGAAACTAGCCACATGATTTTCTTGAAATCATAAGATATCTGATTCTACTATTTTAATGAGTTTACAACTATACTAATGACTATCATCAAAAACTAATTATGTATTCGTATTTGAAATAAAAAACCATTCATCTCATATATTATATTATATTATGTATATATAATATTATACACAGGATAAATTTTTAAATAAAAAAAAAAAATACAATGGAATTGAAAATTTCGTAAAAATAAATATTACTCCATTGTATTTTTATTATTATCTATTCAAAAAAAAAAAAAAAAAATATTGTATTCATAATAACGTTTAATTTCCATAAATTCAATAAAAAATATTTTCACCGTTTCTAGTTTATATTTATTATCTTTTCTTTCACTTGGTCACGTACGCATTTTCTTTACATTCTACTTTGAACACGAGAATCGGCCCCGCACATAAATTTACGATTCTCAAAGCAAAGGCTTTGAAACACATCTGTAATTTATACCACCGAACGTCACCATATGTACCAGACTGTGTACTTATATATGTATGTATGATCCCGAAACGAATAGGCCTTTGAAACAACTGCGAATACTCTTTGGAATTTCTCATAAGCCAGTATAATTTTATATACGTTTCGTGCGAATGTCAATGTCCAATATATAGGCCTCCGTTCGCCTAATACGGCGTGACTTCTGGAAAAGTAATATATGAAAACGGATAGACTATTATAGAAGAATATTATGCTATTAAAATATCTCTGTAAAATAGGCAGACAAATTTCGATACCACCGATTCCGACTAGGTTGGAATTTAGTTCGTTAACATTAGGGAAATGTATTAAAAATATGATTTACAGAGCACAACTACGAAGTTATGTGTAGTCGGTCGTATGTAATACACTTAAAGCGTTTATCGGCGTCTAAAACGCGTAATAATAAATTCCGTTGTCCGTTTAATTTACCAAAAGTCATCATTTACGTTTCCTAGCACATAAAATAATAACAATATTCCTAGTATAATATTGTACTTCTTCATATATAACACGGCGTCGTGAGTATGCAATAATACTACATAATCGCGTATTTGCAATCATCAAGGTATTCAATCAAAATAATAATATACTAGTTATAAAATTATTAACTTCTAACGCAACAAATTTTTTGATAACGAATAAAAACTATTATTCAATAAGACGGTTCGACGTTTAAAAAATTACTTTTTAAACTTAATTCGACTACTTTAATATATGAATTTTCTATTTACTAGTACCATAATTATTATCCGTAATTAGCAGTAAAACAAAATTATTATTTCTAACAAATTTAATTTATAACCTAGTTGAATAAATATGTAGTATTTTTTTAATAAATAAATCTTAAAATATCACATAAATCAGGACCGCAAATTTTTTTACATTTATAATTAAATTATATTTTTAGTAAAAAAATTATCATTTTATTTCATATAATATATAATATAAAAATTTTATTTATATTTGGACAATTTATTATAATAGAAATTACGTGAATTTTTTTTTAATTTCATTTTTTTTTTTTTTTTTTTTAATGTTAAACGATTTAGTGGGATTTAAAAATTTAATATTATTTCTTTTGAAAATATAATTTAGTAATATTAACCTAAAAAACAATTAAGTATTTTGCTCCTTACACGAATTTTATGTTTAAATCGAATTTGTTAATTAAGTTAAATAATAATTATACAATTAATGAAATAAAAAATAATTCGAAGAATAATTTATCTATAGTTTGAGTTGAACGTTATGGCACAGTCATTTATTATCGCAATATTTATATGTGTATTGAATAAAAATGTCTTTCTATTTTTCATCCTCGATTATATTTAGATACTCATTATTCCTAATAACTTATTAAATAATACTCGAGAAAATAAATGTTCTGACTGTTATTTATAAATGAATAAAATATTATTATTGTTCAATTTATCATAGGATAATAATAAATTATTAACATTGCACGAACGAACAACAATATAATATACGATTTCTCTGTGATTATCAATTAATAAATGGGGTCATCGATTGTATGACACACTTGTGTATTTCGTTCTTTCCTCTCTTTCTTCCTCTATATATGACACACTAACCGTAAATTTTCAATGGTTAAGCGTGAGTGCAATATATCATGTTTGATATAACTATAAAATCCTAATCCCATGTCCATGTAGTGACTAAGTTAAACATGCTATTGGTACTTTTGCATAAATTTTGAACATTAATATAAACTTATAAATTAATATTAACTGTAACGGATGAATCTTCTGACAAGATGACAAACAATTTAACATCAGAAGTTAACCAGTAACTAAAATTTAATACGAAGAACTTCGTTATATTATGTTGCTTTGAGTGTATAATAATTTCGATTAAAATCTCAATAAACCGAAATTTATATACATGAACAAAAATGAACGTATAAACATGTTAAAAAAAAAAAACCATAACTTATATTCTATAGAACGACAGAAGTATAATATTGATAATGTATAGAATCATACATTGTAATAATAACGTTTAGATAACGTTTATCAACAATAAATAAATAAGAATATTAAATTTTGATAAATAATAAAAAAATAACAAAGAATTATATTTATTGGTGATAAACGTTAATAAAGGCTAATATCAATAATTAATCATGAATTGTATAATATTTATTTAAACATCACTCTATGGAATTAAACGTTCTAAATCTTATGTTGTAACACACTATTTTAATATACGCTGCTTATTTTATTATAATATTTTTTATTATAAATAAAAATAATATCAGTTTTCGAAATAAATAGTACCTATTATTTTAATTTTTTTTTTTTATGCTTGTTATTTTATATTAATTACTATTATTATTTTTTTAATTGAATCATCACATTTTAATGATATTTTTTTTAATATTTATACAACGTCAACGTATATTCGAAATCATAATAATTGGATGTCCTTTATTTTCTTTCAAATGTACACACTTACACTAAAATAATATTCATAAAATTTATAATATGATATATAAATTTTATGATTTAATTAATTTCATAAATTATACAGATCAACGTCATCATCGCCGTTAAAATAAATTGAAATTAACCCTTCCCTAACCAAAAAAAAAAAAAAAAAAAAAAAACCCCTCTATAATTAAATAAAAGTACCATAATAAAATATCATCGTTCTATTTTTACGAAAATAAATTTCCCTGGATCGGGTATGTCAAACTTTTCACAACGAGTCCATATACTCTTTAAAGATTATAATATAATATATAATAATATATTAAATTATATTATATATATAATGATATAAACGTCACAAAACACAAATAATATTATTTTATGCTTTGTTTAGTAATATTAAAATATTAAAAAAAATTATGGCGCATGGTTCGTTTGTCATGTAATATTGTCTTAGTCATTGGATTGCAAGCATAAAAATACTCTAATTCAATGTAGATTTATTTTATTTCCTTTTTTATTTATGTTATCATCTAAAATATTATTTTAAACGTACAGTACTATAACGTGAATATTGTATAGCTCAACTAATATTTTACTTTTGATATTTTTATTATAATTTATAATTATTATAAAATACAGATAATATATCTATTTAAAACTAATATATATTAATTATATTCTAATACTAGCTTTAAGTCGTCTGAAGCTAACTTCAAAGAAATTATTATTATAGTCCTAATAAATTTATGTTTTGATTCTTTAAAGTTCATTTAAATGTCGCAAATACCAAAAATATTTTATTACATCCAAAACGTGCAAAGTTAAATTAAAGGTTAATAGGTTATTATTTTTTATAACCTAATAACCTAATTAAAAGTAATATGGTTTTTTAGTTTATCTAAAACGGTATGTATTTCTGTTTTGTATTTAATATTAATATTCTAATTTTCAAAATAAACGATCCGTATATTTTTAGGTTAAATACCCTGAAATAATCGCGTTCAATAATATAATAGTATATCCAAATAATTTAAATTATAAAGTTTCCGTTATTGTAATAATTCATAAATGTATGATAAAAGATAACTTATTATAATCTAAAATAATACATGTAAAAGTTTTAATCATATCATAATAGATATTAAATGATTTTGCATTTCCAACCATTTACGTCAAATTGATAAAATTTGCTATTATTTTGCAATCTTCAATCATTTTTAATATGATAAAATAAAATAAAGAAATTTACTTATATCATATATTTTGTCTGTACAAAAAGAACTGACAAGCGATTATTATATTATATTATTATTAATTAAATATTAAAATTCTCTTAGTGTAATTAATTAAATATAAATATATAATACGAATAAATTTAATGAAATATATTTTAAAATCGTTTCACGGAATTTATGTTATAATAAAAAATATATATATACGTATATAAAATGTAATTAATTAAAAAAACATTAATTAAAATATTAAAAGAAATTACATAAAACTCGAATAAGGCTTTTTTTAAAAAAAAAAAAAAAATAAATTCTTTATACTTTATATTTTATGATATATTAAAATTGTATATTTTTCTATATATAACTATGTAAATTTAATATTTATTTTTTATAAATATATAAATTTGAGGTATTTAAGTTTATAAAAAAAATTATGAGATTTTGAGAACAGCGAATTTTAATAATATTTAAAAGTACTAATAAAACATGACTTTATTTATAAATGATATATATATATATAGATATATAAATTTAAAATTCTACATTGTATACTAGTAAATATTTAGAAAAAAACATTTATTCGATTGTTTTACATTTACAATACTTGAAAGATAAAGTTTATTTGAAAAAACTCATGTATAAATATTCTATAATCTATTTAAAATCAATTGAATTATAAATTTCTATAAAATATTGGATATAAATTTTGATTTTAATTTTAAATTATTTATCAACATTTTATCATTCACATTCAATAAGTATTAATTAAATAATTTTGTAGAATTTATATTAATAAATAAACTATATAAATATATTTACGTCTATAATGTACGAAATATATAAATATAATCATTAATTAACAAAATGTTTAAATTTCTTTCATTATATTAGTTTTCAAGTTATAATAAATTATTTGATATAGATAAAGTACTATTTTATGTAAAATTTCACGTATGTATTTTTTTCTTTTTTTTTTTTTTGCGATTATAAAAATTTCAAGACCATTTGAAAAATAATTAAAAAATTATAAATATTACATAACTATATCTAATGTAAAATCTACTTACATTATATTCATATTAAATTGTTTATATTTTTTTATTTAAATATATTATATTCAAAAATAATATATTAAATTGCTTTTTTGGATTGTAACGAATATTCAAAATTGTTTTTTTTTATTGAAAAAATACATTTTAACGTTATTACCACCTCAGAAAAAAAAATGTGTCTCTTTTAATACCATTACAATGCTGAGCTTGTCAAATTCCAACGGGATTTCGTAGCGTTTGCAAAAAAAAAATATAATCACATGTTACTACTATTCTTACCTATCCCCATATATATCACCCGACAAGAAAAACACTCGTCTCGACATTCATATTATTATTATTATTATTATTATACTACGATTATTATCTATCTACATAAATTATATTTCATAATAATCTAGTTCTCTATAATAATAAATCCGTACTTATGAATATTTTAAAATATCCGAGGTTTTTATTCGGTATTCACTCAAAACACGCATGTGATATTATAGATATGATTTACACGAACAATAATTTTCGATTATCATTCGAAAAAAAAAACAAATTAATACTTAAATTTGATTGGAAAACAAAAATGATTCGAAGTCTACTAATGATTCAACAGCACCCCGAGAATGTAAAATTAATAATAACATGAATTATAACTGAGTAGAACACGCGGGACGATATTATATTATAATATAATTTATGAATAGGGAAAAATAGAACGTTCGTCAAAAATACGCACAACAAAACGCGTTGTCCATTAGAATCATTCACGCATGAGTGAGTTAAACCATTACATAGTTTGATGGTAAGAATAACATCCAATTTCCCGTTTCTATCTCCCACACGTTTCGTACATATTTACGTAGACACGGATTACGAAAAAAAAAAACTATTTTATTATCGGTTTGTATTCGATATATTATTATTATTATAACACATCAGAAAACGTTCGTGTTAAATATTTTTTTACAAAACGAAATTAAAACGTTTGCTGCACGAAACAACTATACGACGAATTAATAATAATAATAATAATAATAATGATAATAATGATAATAATAATAATAATAATAATAATAATAATGATAAAAAACACATCATGTTTTAACCTTGAACTGAAATAAATATAAATCAAGTAAGATGCTATCGTTTTAATGGTGTTAATAATACAGAAGTATAAACGCACTTAATCATAATAATTGTTGTACGTGCAATAAAAACTTCAATTTCCATAAATTTATGACGTGTTAATATATTAATGTGCGATGTGATGTTGTGTTTATTAATATTGTATTGTATATAATCTATGATTTGAACCTTACACGCTTTGACGCGTATATTAATATTATGCAGACACTGATCGTCGAATTAAATCATCCGAAGGGTAAAAGAGAAAAAAAAGAAGCCATTTAAACGGTTTTTAACGACTATATAGGCGGCACATTAATAATTATAATAATATTAAATTATGTCATATCGTTTCGCGTCTTATATTCATTTTGTGATACGAAACATTAATTTAAATTTAATGGCGAGAATACTAAAAATATAATTTCTTAAATGTTTCGTATCGATTGATATTATTGTTTATTTACGATTAATTAAACGCGATATATACGGCGAAAACGAATGAAAATAATCCATCGTTCCGTGATATTACGTATTTTGAGAATTTGTACTCGTTGCCGAATTAATAATAAAATGAATGATTCGGAAACTATCTCTAATAAAGTCGCAGAATTCGCCGGACCAAATCCAAATAATAATAAATTAACCGAACCGATATTCAAAATAAAGCGATTTCAATTATATTACCGTATATCCGGCACGGAGAAGATTATAAAACGATATCACATAAAAATACTGAAAAAAAAAAAATATATTAACCGACACAAATATAACGATAATAAAATAATATCGACTTCGAGGTAATTCGGAGGACAAATACCATTTTTTTCGAATTATCCTTGTAATATAATATATAATAATGTTAACCGCGCAATATATTTATATCGTTTTTAAAATGGCGTGCGATCGAAAATTATTTTGGAAAAATAGAAATTTCAACAACTATAGAACACGACGACCGAATAATATGCGTGGACAGTAGTTATGGTCATAGGTATTCGCCTAAATTCCACGATATTATTATTGTTAACCCATTGTTAATGTTAAACAATCGACTCTCCCCCAGGGATGTTCAATCGTTGGGTCCAAGTTAAAAAACGATTTTACTATTTTATTTTTTTCTTATCCATTTTTTAGCCGTCTACGCCCTTTTTTTAGAAATTTACCGCTTTTTTGAACCGTATACGACCGACTGCTATTCCAACTGTTGATAACAGTAGTTTATTTTGTCAAAATATATACGTTGAATACGTTTCCACGAGTTCATTGAATTTTAAACAATAACAAAATAAATATATAAACGTCTATTGTTCTAATAATAATTTATATTCCGTCCTTCCGAGTACAATACGTATAATGCATTATATACATGTATACAAATTGCGACTAATAGGTATATACTTTATTAAAATACGCTGTCGCTATCAGTATTCTAATATTATATTTATATACGCCCGTTGTGTCTTGTGTGTGTGCACAATTTCCCGAATGGTAAACGATGAAAAAATCGATTTTGCTATTTTCCCATGGAGGTTTGAATTTCAACAATAAAATATAATAATGTGACTTCAAACGATTATCTAAATTGTCTGGAGTTTAGACGATTTAGGGTCACTCTAAATAATACGTATATTTTTCAAAATATTGATAACATAACACATTTACTATAAAATGTTATCTTATAATATAGTTCGTCTAAATTTTCATAAATCAAAGTTGTATTATTACGTCTGTTATTAACTTATATCAGTTACTTTTAACGCGTTTATCTTGGACAGTAAATTTAAGTATACTTGGTGGAAATGTGGATTTAAAAAAAATTAAATACAAATTTATATAAACGAATTTTTATAAATATTTTAATATTTACGATAATATTATCTACAATATTCTTAATTAAATTTTTTTTTTTCGTGACAAAATTCATTTTATTTTATTCTTTATTAATTTTATAAAGTGTAAATGTACGCGTATTATGTAGAATATAGACGAAAAATTATTCTTTAAAAATTACCTATACAAAAAAAATATTTGTTTTTTTTTTCATTACTTGGTTCATCGAGTTTATCAATATGCCATTATATTTATTATTTATCGCTGATAGTCCATCTAAATATTAAATGGGAAATGACCATAATAATACCTAGTAAATGTTAACGGTTTATCAAAAAAATATTCGATGATTATTACAAAAGTTCACACGTTTACAATGAAATTGAATTATATTAAAAAAAAAAAAAAAAAAAAAAAACAATAATAATAATAAAAACGAATTCCGTCCAAATTCTTTTGTTATATTCAAATTAATAATTTACATATAAGCAAAATGACTTTATTTTTTATTCAGCATGATAAATACATAGATATAAACGTACATAATATAAATATAAATTAATAACTTTTATTAAAGACTAAAATTTAATACATTTTATTTTATGTAGGTACTTATATCAACGTGTCCGTATCTAATAAATATTAAAATATCCAATAAATTTATATTTAATTTCTAATTCCGTTAATACATTATTATTTATTATTCATGACTCGACATAATTTGAAAAATATAGTGTCCCTATTTCTTTTTCTTTTCTTTTCTTTTTTTTTTTTTTTGATTATTATTATCAATTATTTTCGAGTCCCACAGAGGGAGTTAAAAAAAAAAAAAAAAACACTTTGATATATAAATAATTCTGAATAATATAAAAATATCGTATTTGTTCTTACTCCTACACGGGAAAAGTTTAAAAAGTTATTCGTATGAATACGATGCAGAGTTGCTTTTGTTATCACGAATAAGTTGATTTGTCCCTCAATGAAAAATTAATAAAAATAAATAATTTACTCATTCATTTATTAATTTATTAAATAATATACCTTACAGTGGTGACCAAACATCAATCGATCCATTGCGTTATTAAAATATTTATTTTCATACGTTATGTATTAGCCAGGTCACAATTTCTTTGTTAGAGTAGAACTTTTGTTAATCGATAGAGCTTTTTTTTAAGAAATAAGATTTTCAAAAAAAAATATGACGTTTCACGTAGGAGAACCTCTGAAATACGAGTATGTTCCTGACACGTGATGTTAGTTGTCCCTGATACTGCAGATATATTCCATCGACCTATAATAATATGTATAAGATATTTCGTATCCGTTCGTTTATCAATATCGCGTTTTCGCGTAATCAATTATAGATGATAAGGGAAACGATATCAAAGTGCCGAGTGCTCGTATGGTGTAATATTATATTTTCTGCGTATCGTTCTGATCGTCGGGGTGAATTTCGGCGGACGGAATACGCCCGATAACCGAATAATATTAAAGACGAATGACAAACGTCGTATTCTAAAACTACATAATATTATTATATTTATATTATTTTGTCAGTAAATAAACGCCCGTCCGTGTGTTTGTAATACGCGATTTATATTATTTACGTTGTATGTGTGATTTAATATTTATTGTATATCGTCCGGACTGTGCGCCTCAATTAGTAAACGGCGTTTACAAAATAATATCTACAAAACGTCGATACAATAACATAAATAACGTGAATTATTAAACGGGACGTATAAGTCTGATGCGTGTAGACACATATACGATTATATTATTATAATATAGGTTATACTGTCAATATTGTGAAAACGTATACTTTTATTACGATTACTGTCGTTCGACGATCGCGTATATAATTGTATTCTGTACAATATTATTCGTATTATAAGGGTAAAAAAATAAATACACCGCGATTCCGACTCTGATAATATATTATTATTATTTTTATTTTTTTTTTTTATTATTATTTTTATTATTATTATTATTATTTTTTTTTATTATTATTATTATTATTATTATTATTATGTCGTGGGTATATAATGCCTATAAACAAGGAAATAATGTTATACGAAACACGATTTATTTTTCACATAATAATACCGATGTCGGTATACTGATTATCACGCGAGTCGTTTGTCATAATTATTGTACGACGTGTGCGATGCGTGTACAATAATAAAAATATTATATTATAAGATCGACTTTAGAAATAATAATATTATTTTGGTAACGTGTAATAAATCAAAACAACACCGTACGGGCAATTAGCATGAGAACACGCAGGGATGACCCTCACAGCCAATGAGAAACGAGAAAACAAAATATAGCGTTAACTATAATAAGACGATACGACACAGGCCGAACGGGAAAACCGTACGGAGAGATGCGGTTTTATAAAACAAAAACCAAATCTCTACGGCCAATGTTAAGCACGTAAAAAACGAACAAAAACGGATAAAAAGGCGACGAATCTGGAATAAGTGTTCACTCTACAAAATATCTTCCAACACATAACAAGTCGTTAGTTACCTGTCCGAAGAACGAACACTACTAAAAACATCGTAACGATGACCAGACACCGAGTCACGTCACTGCCGTCGTAAATCAAACCGGACACAATCCGTAGCTCCGCAAGAATAAAAATATTTTGTGAATCTGTATTTCCGCATGGTCGAAAAAATAAATGCACCGAATCTCCGAATTCTAAAAATATTTTAAACACTAAAAAACACTTAAAAAATAATTTGAAACATCTATTACACCGGAGATACACATTTATCAATAGATAAACCTATAATGTCTATATCCAGTATTGTGTACCGATTAATTGAATAATTGTCCATGTGTTCTGTTTTGTGGCTCAACGAATCGGCAGTGATCACTTATCAGTTCCCTAACTAGTAGATGCTTAAAATATTAATTTATTGCAAATCTATTTAATTAAGTTTTATTTAAATATGGCAAGTGAGATAAGTGATGTTGTATGTCAATGAAAATATGTGCTGTTAGTAAAAAATAATTATAAATATTGTTATGTGTAGAGTTACAGTGCTAAAAAAACATATGTGCGGAGTTAAGGTATTAAAGAAAAACTTCGTATGCGGAATTATTAAGGTGATATGTTATAAAATGACCACGGTGCACCGGTTAAACCAACCAAGAACTACACGCGGATCCTCTCCAGCGAATAATAACGGCCAAACTCGAACACGACCCGTGGTCAAACTTCAGTGTACAAGTTGAGACCCTATCGAGCTATCCGTCGAACCTCAAGCAGTGATTACACGTCACACTTCGGTATATAAATTGAGATCCAGCGTCGTAGTCAACGGTGACAAATTCGTCACTCTGGCACAGCCACATTGGAATTATTTAAAAACAAAACTAAAAATTATGTAATTTCATTTGTAGCACCTTGACAAAGAAACAATTTTTCTTAAGGAGGTGTCAGAATGGCGTTAACCCGGCAGCATATTAGCATTCTATATGATGTGAGCTATATCTAGCCCGAGAAAGGGTACTACGTCTCAACCACTACTCTTCAGTCTTCCGAAAGTTAGTATCCATCCCTCAACCCATTTATGTTAATCGAACTATATTAAACAATTACACCGTTTTACTGTGAGATTTCCGTATGGTCGCTTCTTTTCTAAGCCTTACCGTGCCCATGTACATTTTTGTATGTATTACGGATTGGAAGAAAGACAACGATTACCATAAACCTTATTATTTCACCAAACGTCTCTTCAACTAAAACACTTCCTTTCACATTATGAAATATAATATATATATATATTATCCAACACGTTTTAAATTTGAATATTATCAGGGAAAGTTTTGCGAAATTTATATTGTTTAAAGCGTGGATAGCAATCATATATACATGTCACACAGTTGACAAGTTTTGTTATTATTTTGACGAAACACTCGTTATTTAATACATTACTATTACCAAAGTATATGCTATAATATATTATATTTTATAATTCGTACGTCACAATGAAAAACTACGTTCATTCGAAAAACTGACTTTGATATATTATTATTATCTTATTAATTATATTCGGTATGTGTATATATATGGAGTGTATAATATATAAAAAATATTTTTGCCGCAATTCTTTTTTGGGCTATTTCCTAGTCAAAAATAATCACCAGAAGAGGGTGGAAACACTGGAAACATCCGAACGCACAAAACTACACGAGATTATATCGTGTTATTAATATCATCTTACTTACGTCTAATTTTGCGGTATAAAAAATAGGCGTGGTTAGGAACAAAAAGCGAAACACAATATTTCCATGCCGTCGTGGCATGATGGAAATTGGAGCAATTTTAACTGGGTTGTGTCACGCTCGGATCGACGTCGAAACAACTCGTTTTTCAGGGTCGTAATGAAACTTGATAAACACGACCGTGAAACCTATGTTTAGACATCGTGCAAAGAAACGTACCGTTATGTTATCATAGTTATATTCAACTTTATACGATTTATATTGTTTATATATATATTATTATTATTTGTTGTTAATAATTACGGTTTTGTATTGATTCTTGAAATAATATATAAAACACTACGTACAATTAATAGAATTTTCATGTTGATATAAATTACTAAATTTTCTAAAATATTAATTTTGTAAACTTTTAAAAGTTACAAAACTTTACCTATTCCGACTTTAAATTGCACGCCCAAATAAATACTCGACGAGTGAAAAGTAATGTGCTATTCGATTATAGAATGAAATCCATTCCGAAGCGGTTTTCACGCACCATTTATCTTGTTCCATATAAAATATTTTTAAAGTCAAGTTTTGTGTAAAAATAATAAACAATTGAAATTTGTAGGAAAAGTGGGTTATTAAGTAGCGAAAAAATATATTTGAAAAATGACTATTACATTTTTCTTAAATTAAACATTTCCAACATAGTCTACGTATGTGTATCCGAGAAATCGCTGGCTTTGCAGGAAATTATTTTATAACTTTTAAAAATAATCACCAAAATTTGCACGTAGAATACGGTCTATTATTTCGAGACAGCGATGGTTTTGTCTTTTATCATATTATTATATAATATTGCAAAATACGAGTATTTTCGCTATATATTTCAAAAAATATTTGGATCAAATTCCTAAATTATATTTATATCAATTTTGGTTCAGAATCATGCAGGCAATGTATTTGTTTAAAAATAATGAGATATTTTCTTTACATTACATTGTGTATAGGTCATTATTTATTTATTTTATTTTTGAAAATGTAATCATAAAGTTGATATATCATTAAATATATAAAATATTGGGTACAGTTTTTTTTTTTTTTTTTTTTAGTTTTGATATTACGTTATATAAAAAATGATTACCTAGATAAAAATAAAAAATATAATAATCATTTTAATTGGGCCGATTTGCAGAAAAACTAATATTTGTCAATTATAAATATAATTATTCAATTATTATTTAATTTATAACTATTAAAAAAAAAAATATGTAAATTTACTTTAATTGTATAATAAAATTTTTAAGCATTTTTCTAAGGTATTTAAATTTCTTTTAAAAGTTTCAAGTTAAAGAATAATAAAATAAAACTTTTAAATTTGCTAATTTGCTTTTAGATATTTTTATGAATTCTTTATATTTAAATGTAAACAATTAATTTATGGTTTAATTTCTAAGACCGTATAATTATTATTATTATTAATTATTAATTAGCGTTGTAATAAAATTACCTCTTTATGAAAACCAGGTTTTGCTTCTCTCTTTTTGTTTTTTAAAAAATATGTATGTTATAAAATAATATTATGTCATACACGGCGAATTATATAGGCAATATTGATACATAACTGAGCACGTGAACATACTTTTACATAACCACATATGAAAATGTCTTTAATATTATTATATTATTATTGTACTTTTATGTAATTTGTCAAAAACATAATTTTAAACAAAATTTATCGCACAATATTTTACTCGTTAAATTATATTTTATACATTACATTATTTATTTCATATGAATTTATTAAAAAAAAAAAACTGTTTAAAAAATAATAATTTTTCTTGATAAATTGTTACATTTAGAATAATATTATTATTAAAATAATTACCTAATAACTATTGTAAAAACAATAATGTAATTAATTTGAATAAACATAAGGCGTTTTTGATAACAACAACAAATCACGATTGACTCGAAAACTTGAAATTACATAAAGAATAAATATGTTTTATTCTCTTGGTTTCGTAATCATCATCTATTTATATTCATCGATTTTAATCATTAGTACGAAAAAGGCTTAAAAAATCGTTTTTTTTTTTTTTTTTTTTTTTTTTTTTTTTGTTATATCGTATTTCACATAAAACGTAAACTGCTAGAGCCATAATTAATTTAAATTTAACGAACCCGTTCTCATTATTATATCAGCATTAATTATTATTATTATTATTATTATAGTACGAGTACTAAGGTATCATAATACACACTGACGTTAATAACGTGACAAGTACAATAGTTTCCGTCTATTGAAATTAATCCACTTGAACTAGTAAAATTTTGTACGATAAATAATCAAATAATAATTATATTGATACCCAATGTAAAATAATTTACTGGTACTCGATAGGTATATGAAATTATGTAATACATAAATAACGTACAAATACGATTTCATTGTTTGAATTGTGTTTTTTTTTTTTTTTTTTTTTTTTGTCTTTATGCCACTTTATCCATTATTTATTAATTGTCGAAAACAAAATTGTTCGCAAACATAAAATAATATTCAAAACAACAATAACCCCCTTACGATATTGTAATTCGACCATAAGTTTTAAACATAATAAAAAGGCGAGAAAAGAAATATATTATTATAGATCGCATGCGGAAATTCGAATTTTATTATAAAACAAGCGGAGCGTTAACCATTTTATTTCAAAGAATGTTATGTGGTAATTTAATTGGATAAAAACTTTGGGTTAGCACAAATACAACGTTCCATTTTGTATATAGGCTTCGTTTTAACAACAGTAAAGAAGCTTCGGAGTTTTTCCTTGCGATTTTTTTTTTTTATTCAAACACGTATACTTATAGGAAGTACGGTATAATGGTAAGTTACATTATAATAATAGACCCATATTATGGTATAAAAATTTGAGCGTAACGAATTTATTTGATAACGAGGAATTCGGTCTACCGTGCACGTGTTCACCGTACGGTGAAACACATACATACATACATATACATAGTCCCTGTAATAATTTAATACGTCTACGGATTTTTTTCAATGAACAACAAATATTTTTACAAAGTTTTTATATTGTAAAATTATGTATTGGGTATAGGTACTTCACGGTCTATTTTATTTTTATTTTTGTATTCATTTTCTTCTCGTTAAATCGTCGGGATTGCTTACGAAAGGCTCGAATAAATAATAATAATATTATATTATGTTACCGAGAAAATAACTTTCGTAGTCGGATAAGTTTAAGACATTCGTATTCAAACATATTATATAGAAACGGAATTCCTGACGTATATTATAATATTATACTGTAGTATAGGTACGCGTTTTTTTCCCTGTGCTGTGCAGAATCTGAAATCTCGGATATTCGATAAATGTATAACATAATTATTAGTGACAAAGACACACACACACCGAGTCTATTCAATCATTTCAATCCGATATGGTTATTGGTATAGACACAATTCATGTTAAATGTAGATTCCAGTGTACCTGCATAATATACACACAATAAGTGTGGGCGTAAATAGTATCAATTCGCAAATGTCAAATTCCAACTCCTATTCAGGCTTGTTTTAATTGAATTTCGTATTACCACTTGCGAATTAATTTTCGAATAATATAATGTATATATAGGATTCTATTTCGGTCGAAGAATCAACACTCACCATCACTAAATAATATGAAATTTATTTCACATACGCTCATTCAATTATCAATAAATATTTTTGTCTGGCCTATACAAGTACCTAAAGTACCTACGTTCATAGGTTCGTGCTAATAATTATGAAAAGTATACAGAAAAACTCGCAACGATATTGAAAAACTTATCCGAAGCTGTTAATTTCGTATACATATTAAAATTAATATATACAGGTATATAATAATTAATAATATTAATAGCGCGGTAGTGGTTGAAACGGGGCGTCGGTGACGTTCCCTATCATATAAATAACACTA
>JAIUCT010000014.1:3211797-3240268 GCA_021307375.1 Tetraneura akinire | reverse complement strand
CCTTGCGGGTCGTTATTTATTACTAGTGACGGGTTTGTCCCGTTACATGGTCAATTAAAGTTTAAATACTGTTTTTTCTGGTGTTTCTGGTTCCTGTTCATACATATTATAATATTCATATAAACTAAATGTTTGATCATTCTTTTACATTTTTTTTTCTTTCTAGGAAAATAAACATAATACGATTAAAATATATCCTCGTAGCAGGTAGTACGGATACAAAGTACGAGTATAAAATGTTAAATAATTTGATATTATAAAAAAAATATTTTTAACAATAATGTGTAATATATTAAAACTCATACAATCAATAATTATCTTGTCATGTAATAGGAAATTATTTACCTGTATATTGTCGCAGTATCAATTTATGATTGGTATATCGTTAATATCATTCAATTATTAAAATAATTAAAATCCGATAATAACTCAAATAATTTTTAATTTATTCATCATTACATACCAGTGATATAATATGTTATTTTGAGATTAAATACATATTTATATTACCTCGTCATTTTTAGAATAAATAAAAAATTAAATCTCTTTTCATTTAGATTAGTTATGATGGACATTCGTACATGGTAATTTTCTGTTTTTAATATTATACTCGTATTATTTAAACATATTATTATTTGTATAAAAATATAATAATAAAATATTTAAATATTATTAGAACTGTTCGATTCAAATCAAATGTGATTTTAAAATTATTATTCATTCATTTAAACAGCGATCAATTTTTGTTTACGATGCTCTTGTATAACTAATTACCAGTATATTGTAATAATATCTTGTTTATAAAGTAAAAGCAATTATATTTTCTTTGAAAACTTTATACCTACGATTTTGGGAAAAATAATCTACGACCATGTACCTACTCATGACGTAGGTAAATTAAGTGTTTTCAATCTTTATCCGAAGACCAAAAGTTTGAATATATACCTTGTAATCATTGCCGTATAATATGTGAGTTCGTGTGCAACGTACATAATATTATAAGTATAACAAATAAAGTACCGAAACTTCGGTTAATGTTTTAGATATTAATATTATACACTATTTTATAATATCTCCTGTCTTCGGTGTGCACACGCTGCAGGTCGAAACGAACGTAATATAGGTACACAGGTATTATATTATGTATTATTTATGATTTCGTCATGTTGTTTATTACTTAGATAATTTATACATTAGCCAAAAACGAGCGGTTAAAGAATTCAACTACCGCGATAAGTAGGTATATATACCTATACTATGTAGGTGTTATACTGCTTTAACCTGTATAATTTATTATTATATTTTCATTGCTAACAATTCACGGTGATGACAATGCATTTTTCTTTATTTCACAAAAACAATGGAAAAACGTTTTACGGAATTTAGCATTATATTTTATTTCATAAAAGGAGATTTAATAAAACGTACAAGTATAAATAATTATGTTATGTTTTTATCTCGTGTGGGATACTTTTCCAGACTTTAATTTTTATCCCTTCATATTTTTGCTTTTAAAATACATTACAGGCACGGTGCATCACCGGATGATTAAACAACAACTTGATATTATAAAAAAAAAAAATAAATATATATCGTTAAACGTTAACAATACTAAACAACACAAACACATTCAGTGCTGAAATAGAAATCTCAATCCATTTAATGAGCCCAAATTTAGCCAAAGAAGTTCTATATTATGTGTCTTATACTCGTAATGAAAAACTGATTGCAAATACAAGTTTTATTTAAGTATTTTATTTTTTAATTAAACCGCATTGTGATTTTCTAATGGAAATATAATACGAGTGAACGTGTCACGTACGCGTATCTAAATGAGGTAAGATTATTTTTAGTACCCAAATTCACGAACTAAATACAAAAAAAGATTATGATATTATTTTCACATTACATGCATAACATATAAATAAATTATAATATATAAAAAGTAGGCTACTCCGTCATAATATCCAATCACCAGTGTAAATATTATATTTTTAGTTTTGAAGTTTATAACACTATCAATCTATGAAATACTCAAAGTAATATGGACAGTTCGCAATTATTGTTATTCAATTAGTTTTACCAAACTATAAAACATATTTTGACGTTGAGGTCATAATAATATTATGATAAATCAACAAAACTATTTTAGATTAAATTTAAAAACATAAGAAGTTTATAATTTTATATAATTTTAAGAAAAATTTTGAAAAATTTAAAAATAATAATAATGATTTTTTTTTTTTTTTCAAAACATATTTAGATATTTCATCGTTACTCGTTGTAATCATTCCTTTGCTTCTAATACTTATTTAGGCAACTGTAGAAAAATCAAAAAATAAATATTCAGTGTAAATTTATGAGATTCTTAATTATTTTAATATTTATATTTATATATAAGAGAAAAGTGCATCTTTAAACCTTCATCCTCAATATGTCATTTATACATTTCGGGTAATAATAAAACGACATAAATTTTCATATTAGCAATTTATAACTTTAAATAATTTTTGATATATATGAGATATATAAATATATTTTAAATTAATTATATGGTATTAAAAAAAAAAAGCAAGACAAGCATTTACAAAATTAAAACAAACGTGAAAATGTATTTATACTAATAAATAATAATATTAGTACATTATAGATAATCAATTTTGAGATAGTACAACATAATACATACACATAGACGTCAAGTTCATAAAAGATTAACCCCATTCATTTTGTATAATTACACAAATTTTACCTTAATATATAATATGAAAATATTTAATGAACGTAATATATCATATACCTTTCAGAAACCAATTATAAATTTAAAAAAAAAAAAAAAGTAGTAAAAATATAAAATTATTCTAATATATTTAAGTACATATTTATTTATTTTTTCGTGTCTTATTCTCTCTCTACAATTTTCTATTTATTTACAAAAATATTATGAAATATAATAAGATAAATATAATAAATATTATAAGAAATTTTAAATTATATAAAACCCATTAAATTTAAATTATTATTATAAATCTATTAAACGAATATTTTTACCAGAAATCATATTGTACGTGCACGATAAGAATCTAAAAATGTGTGTGAATACGAATAAAATTATTGTGAATTGTAAAAAATGATTGAAAAAAACTATTTAAATCAGTTGAAAAATCAGTAATAATATTATGATCCCGTGTTACTCCAAGAACTAAGACCACAGATTTTAGGTTATTAATAAATCACGATACACATTAAATTTATTATTATTGTAGCGGCGAAGTCGGCTCGCATAAATAATTAATTAATTAGCATTTAGCGCTTGGACGATCATCTTTATTTAATGTTCACCGCACGAAAACGAAACGGGCGAAAAATATATTAAAATATAATTTAAAAAATTAAATAGGTAACCGACTCAATTTGATTTGATAATATAGAAAATGTAATAATATATATAACTGATTTTTTACGATATTCGAATAGAAGATTATTTCCTGAAAACATTATCAAAGAATAGTAAAAAAATCAAAGATTTAACCGATTAGGTTAAGAATTTTTGTTAGAAAATCTGTTACGATAAGTCTTTCAGGGTGGAAATATATGACTAATTATCATAAATGATAAGTATAAACATCAGATGTACTTACGATCTCCGCGTGAATCATTTATGATTTACAGGACTAAAATCCTTCCGGTGAACCATAAATTTCTATACGCGAGCTTCATGAATGGCTATAATAAAACGATCGGGTGTGATTTACGAACATTTACGTACCGTCGAATATGGGCAACTGAAAAGTACGCGCACTCGTTTAGGGGGGTAGATGATAATGCATTTCGCGCCCCCTGCGGCCTCGAGGCGCAAGCGTCTCTCGAGCACTAACCCTTCGTTCATAATCGGTGAAGTGGGTACTGGTAATTCTGGTCAAAACCGTAACGTATATACAGTACATAAGCTTAATTTAAGCACACGCAAGTAAAAATTTAATTAAAACAAAAATATTTAAAATATATTTTGTATTTTATTTTTTTGAAAATATTTTTAAATATGTTCACTATATAAGTACTAGAAAATTTGAATAAAACACACGTCGCGTGTTAAACGTAAAGATGATATTGGCGATTATCTACGAGATTAATATCTAAATTATTATCCAAATGAAATTACTTCGTGTCCCAGTTTGATATTAAAAAAAAAAAAAATGTTGTTAACTTAAATTAAAAATAAAAATTTAAAAATAATAATTTAAAAATTTAAAATTAAATGCACTTAACGCATTACGAAATATATTGTATTGTATTCAATTGTTCAATTGTTCAAATATGTTATGTATGATTTTTTTATTAATTTTAAAATTACTTATTCGAAAACGTAATTTATTATATATAAAATAAAAATTATATTACTCACCGTATAATACTTTACTTTATATGTTTATAAAAAATGATAACAGCGTCTAATTTAAATTTATATTTTTGTATACATATTCACTGCAAAATTCGTGGTTTCATCAAAACACAAATATAAATAGAAGAATAAAATATAGGTCGAAATCTTATATAATTTGTGCACATTAGAAATGTTATAAAATGTGGAATTTTCTTTTTAACATTTTTCATTTTTAATAATATTATTACCTATTAACTTTTCTAAGACTAAAACTATAAATCTTATATGGCTTATATAATTTCTAATCCTTATTTAGTAAGTTATCCACTGTAAACATCAGTAAAGATTTTTAAATCAAACACAAATACGTAACATGTTATATATATTACTAAAAAATACTCAAATAGTTCAATCTTTTAATAACTTATTTAACAAATAATAATCTTTCCGATAATCCATTATATATACTGGAAAACGTTGGAGTTAAATAATTGAACCGACCAACTATTTGAAACATTAATTAAATATCCAATTCCAAAATGTGATCAGAGTGTGTACTATTTCCTTATCTTACGTTTAATCTGTTGCTTTGCCCTGAATTTTACGTTACATTTCTCTAATACCAATTAAAATTATAACCTGACAAAAAAAAAAAAAAAAAAAAAACGAGATATCCATTAAAGTATTTATATATAGACATAATAATTCTGGATAGTTTAAATGAGAAAAAAAAACTTAATACTTCATTAAAAACGCTGTTTAATTTGATTTATATTTCAATTTAAAAATAGAAATTTAACTACAGCAATACATTTTTCTTTTAAATTATTATTTACCATCGAAATTGTAAACGCTTAGCGACAGTATATTTCAAATAACCGTGGTAAGTACCTACTTGAATATTTCGTTATTGCATTAATGCACAATGTAAATAGAAATACGGTTTACAATTTTTTTTTTTTTTTTTTTTGAACATCAACGAGTATAATAAATTTTGATTTATTAATTATAATAATTACCTAACCACAATATATTGTATTCCAAAAATACAAAATAATTTAAACAACTTATAATTTAATGCATTAGGAGTTTTGAAAATCGTTGGAGTAGGTACTTAATACGAAAATAACGCATAACTTAATAATAAAGTTCATGACTAGCTTGTATTTTTTCTTAGAAATTCGAGTTTAGCCAAAATTATTTTATTACCATTCGATAAAACTTTATGCATCATTCCTTATACACAAAACGTTATATACTAGGAATGCGTTTCACTAGAAATTGTTATAGGCCTTCGGAGAACAAAAGATATTTTTATTAAAGGTTATTAATAGTTTTATTATGAATACACGCATCTATGACACAAAAGGAAAAATCGATAATTTAAAAATAAAATAAAAATAATATGCGTTATAAAATAGCTACACAGTCTATACGTATCCAATCCGTTTACTATTATTAAAACAAAATAAATAAATATAATTTTAGCAATTTACTAAAATTTGAATAAACATTAAATGTAATACGATTATTTCTAACTACGTAAACCTGTGACATAATAGATTTAAAAGAATACTTAATTTTTTAATGCCAATTTTATAATTTGGTATCATTTATCATGTTATTTTTTCTATATGAATATTGTAAGAAAATTGATTCTGTATAACGTTTTTATAGTTTTGTGACATTACCTACTCGTTAATAATTGATGGCAGTAGCGACCATCCCTACATCTTTAGATTTTTCAAAAGGGGTAGGTTTCGGGTTTATAATAAATAATAATCATGTACGTGTATAATTATTATTTACGAAATTTACAAAGATTTCTAATGAGTAACGATGATGATAATGGTTTTTTTTTTTTTGGAAAACTTAAATTTTGTTTTGGTTATGATGAAATTTTTATTGCCACAACTTTCGTATAGGGTTTATGCGCTACTGAATTGATCTAATTGATTTAGGTAAACTCTCCAGATCGATTAATAATATATTATGTCAACATATAATCTACATTCAATGTTTGTGTTGCTACAATTACATTTTAGAAAGACGAAAGTCTAAAATTAAACCTTAAATCCTTTCGTTAATTTTGTTGGTACCGAATGAAACTTTTATAATTAAAATTTCATCCGTTTATATTAACGATGAGAACTATAACTGTAACCATTTTTTTTTTCTATTTTCATTAATCCGATATCTGACCCTTTTTTCATAGTAATAAAGCATTGAACATTTCTCTACACATCTCGTCTTCCTGGAATATAATAATTATTATTATTACGTATAATGTCGACGTTCGTAGAATATTACACAATAGAATGTTTAATAAAAAAAAAAAAAAAAAGAATAATTCGTAGGTATATACGAATACATAGACAGTTTAACGTCATTAATTATATTATAACTTCAATTCGTTATATTATGTTTAATATTTTGTATTATATCTTTTATGAATGAATTGCGTGCCCGGTTCATAATGCCGAGAAGATGAAAATGTATACAATATGAACACAGTATAATATAATTATATTTTATACTACAGTGCCTATAATATGTTTTGCATAAAATATCAATTTTCAGTAATATAATTTTTCTTGTCTGGTTATAATACACTTAAAATTACGTAAATGATTAAAAATAATAATAGATGGTTTTTTTTTTTTGTTTTTTATGTAATACTTCTAACAAAAACGCGATTGAAATATCACAATACCTCTTGTTCATCAATTTTATTCCACGTCAAAAATTAAATGTCTATTTCATTTTTTTCAAATCATCTATAGTAAAATATAGAGTCAAACCAATTTTGTTAGTCCTATTACAACGCATAGCTCGATTAAAGAAAATAATTGTACGTATTTTCTTTTACATATACATTCGAACATAAAAATCATATAGGTATAGGTTTATGTTTTGGATTTTGATTGAACACGATTCATGTAAAATCGCGAAATAATGAACTCTTTAGTATTCATTATTTCAGTAAACATTATACGTTAGATATTTAATCAATGTAATGGATGCAAAAAATATTGAAATTGTTACCTATTGACAATAGTGCGCGAAAATAAACAAAATCTAGGTCGTTCATTGGATCATACTCTTATGACGACAAGTAATGTGCACTCATAAAGACAATAACAAAACTATATAAATATAAAAAAAAAAAACTATTCATTTTATTTAGGTTCGCGTTACTTATAAAAATTTCCTATACGAATAAGCTATTACTCATATTATATACTTTATTTTTACTTTAAATCACTATGTAGGTAGGTACCATATAACTTTGAGCCGATCGATTTTGCATATTTCATGATACAACCAACAAGACGTATGAGTTCAGGTAAAAACTTTACCTAAAGATATTTTTTATTTGTTGTATAATTCTGACAGTAATATAGTATTTATATGATATGATAAACGCTGTAAAGTACAACTTTTTTCCCTGCGATATGTGACGTTCAAAAACAAAATGTTTTTCGTAAATAAAATATATTTATTTTTTCCAATTTCAAAATGTTTTTTGCATTTAGCAAACGTCTAACGGAGCAGTCTTAATTATAAGAAATTATTAAAAAAATATATCTATCATAACCTAACTATTCTATTATAATAATATTATCTCCAATAAATATTAATATACATATAATATTTTTAATTAATTTAATTAATAAAGTTTGAAAATATTATGTATGAGGATAAATTAATTCAAAAGTAGACGGACTTAAAAATAAATATACACTTAATATGATTATAAAAATGTTCATCCAGGTACTCTTCTTACTTTTACAAAAATATTTATTACATACACAACTCGCCGTGATAATAAATATAATTTTTTATTACATTTGTTTTATTTTCTAATATGCATGTATTATTTCTATTAAATTTAATATGTTTATCATACATTTATGTATCTATCGATCGTGTTATTAAGAATTTTTACTATCATTTCTTCGCAAATTTCTAATAATTTTTTTTATACATAATATTTAGTAAACTAGACGGTACTAATAATGAAGTCCGAAAAAGAAATATTTATTTATAAAAATATATGCTACCTATACATATTATATAATATATACAATTTTAATCATACATATTTAAAATAAGTATAAAGAATAGGTTATATAAATACGCAAAGAACAGAATAAAATATAAGAAAATGTATAACTGGCATAGTGACGTGCAACTACTATGCCCAAGAAAATATCAAATAAGTAAAACAAGACCCTAGTATATTTTCAAGTTTAAACTGACCTTTTGAAATAAAGAAAAAACCGTATAATTTATTACTTGTGTCTTACTTTTTCGGAAGATAAAAAACCTTTGTAATTTACTATTTTCCCCAAAATTAATTCATCTCAATTTACAATCTCCCATCAATATGTTTTAGTTCCTTGAAAAATGGTAGAGTGTAAAAAGTTTAAAAACGATTCATATTATTGTGCTAAGAACGAGATAATTATTATTTTATACTGAAATGGAAAAGTTGTTCTTTAAAAAAATAGTACGATGTATTATACATACGAGTATTAAAAAAAGTTTATTTTTAAAACTTTAAACATATAGAAAAATATTCCATTTGACATAATGTGTGTTTATTTAACTTTTATAGTAATACTAAATTCCATATTTTACTTTCAAGTAGGTATTCAAAAAAATCAAATTATAATAATTATATTATTTATTAACATTATTTGATTTCTATATTTCTAATATAACTACAAGAAATTATTATTTTTATTTATACAATTCAGCATTAGCAAAGTATTATATTCTTATTATAAACTAACTTATAATAACTGCAAATGCTAGAAATAATTTAAATATTTCACTTTTTGAATATTTAATAAATTAAGTTTCCATCGAGGTTTTTTATTGTAATTTTAAATACATGTATAAATACTTAGTTTATTTCTATGTTGATAAAAATGGAACTGTAACAGACAACAAATAATATACTATAAGTACCTAAAATTATAATATTTTACCTAACAAAGAAAAACTATTGAATATTTAAATTTTATTTTCAAAACCTAGAATGGAAATTATGAATAGTACAATTTATTATTTATTTATCATTTTTTTCTACAGAAATATTTTTATCGCTTGTTAAATTTGTTTGATTTGAATGATTATCCATATTTGATTTAGATTTATCACTCAGATCAGCGTGCTGATTTTCCGGTACAGTTTTTTTAGGACAGGACTTGCACTGGTTGGTACAATTTTTCATTTGCTTCTCACACTTATCCATACTATAAAAAAAAAAAATTAATTGACCTTATTTATTATTTTACGTAATAGTATTAAATATTAATGAACAAAAAAAAATCTATAATATTGTTATCGGATAAATATTATAAATTGAATTCATACCAGAAAATATATTTTTTAATAATAAATAATAACATACCTAACACTTTTTAACACAAATTGTCAAATTAGCATATAAATGACTATTTAAAACAAATTAATTTAATTTAATTTAATAATTTAAAGTATAAATAATTATGTGTATGTGATATGCAATGAGAGGAATTTTATAGTAATTTTCAAATGTGATGATGATTAATTCATGAAAGAAGATACATTACAAGTAAGATTTAAAAATAACTAATTCTCAGTATTTTCTACAGAATTTCTAAGAATTTGTTAATAACATTAATATTTTCATTATGTATACACATAAATACACCATAATATTAAACAAATAAGCGTATTATCTATTTAAACTTTAGCTATATAGAAAAATCAAAATTTATAAATTATGTTATAGTAAAACTAGTGAAAATAAATTTCATATAATTTATATCATACCTACTCTGTTTATATGAGATTATATTATTTATAATTTTAATCATTATTTTTTATATCGGTAACCATATTTATAAATTGTGAGGATAGAGAATAGGAAGAACTAATTCTATATTGATTCTTCTCGTTTATGATACATACAACCTATTAAAAAATAAAATTTAATTAATAAATTAAACCAGCAGCGTATATAAGATTTAGTTAGGGAGGAAATATTAAATTGACTCAATAAAAAAAAAAAAAATAATAATTTTTCCATCAAAAAAATATCACTTATAAAAAAGGCCAAGGAAGGGAGAATTTATTATCCCCGTATATACGTTTCCAAAATTAAAACAATAATTTAACATTATTAACTCTTAATTATAAAATAATATTTACATTATAAATCTTTTTTTTCTTTTTACTTGATATAAAATTATAAACTAAAATTTTAAAATAAGTAGACTGGCAATAATTTTTAGAAAGAAAATCGAAGAATTATTTAAATTTTAAACAGACAATAGAAAGTTTTCTTGTTATGAAACACGATTGTGTCCGACGCAGACAACCAAATTATTCAATTATTATACATTATTTATACCACTCCATTCAATAGTGACGATGACGGTCGCATAAATCATATTATCAAAATAATAATTTAATTTAATAATATGCGAGCATATTATTAATTATCCTTATAATATGTCAATATTGATTATATTATCAATATTTATTTGCACAAAACGTGGATGATATTATGCCCGATTTGGTTGACAAATGACAAGCAAACCGTCGAAAATTTCGGACACGTGTTAGTTGACAATCTTAAGCGGTATGTATACCGTGTACACAATTCAACAATATGAATCGACAGGAAAAACACCGCGTCGCTATAAAAGTACTTTTCTATTTAATAATAATTATTATAATGCAAACGATTATAAATTGGATCGAATAATTTTTTTCACGACGTCTGTCATACTTTAACCGACTGTTATACCAGGCATTAAATTAATAATTATTATAGTTTTCCAAAAAGTATAACCTATTTGTACGCGTGATGTACAATAAATTTAAAATTTAAATTAATAAAATTAATAATGTTATTAAAAATAAGAATATTATTGTGATGTTTGTACATTTTTCATCAAATTTGTATCGCAATTTTGCGATATTTGATAACATTAGAAATTTGTAAAAAATAAAAAAATAATAATAACATTAAATAATAATATTTTACATAAAGCAATGAAAACTAGAAAAGTATCTAAATATTAATTTCAATTCTAATTTTTAACGGTACTTACCTAAAAAATAATGTGTTTGTGGAAATAATGAAATAAAATTTCAACAATGTCTATTAACAAAATGCAACTAATCAAAATACGTTAATCTTTGCACATTTATGCAAGAATCGACGTTAAAAACAAAGTACTCTAGAAAAGTAAACAAATCAAAATATCATCATCGAATGAAATGCACATAGATACATATTACATAAAATGTATTATTATTATGTAATATATAAAATTACGTTTGATTATTTTATTGTGAAAACAATTATATTACAAGTACGTTATCGAATATAGTTTAATGTACTTAACTTAATGTAAAAACTTTTTCTTATGTGCACTACACTCTACAGGTTATCCTATATTTTGATATTGATTAAAATGTTTTAACCCATTCAGATTAAAAAATTTTGCCTATAAACGATATCATTATTAAGTGATACGAAACAAATTAAAATTGTTTATCAATAGTGAATAATATAAATATTAAACGGTAAACATATTTTTCTAAAAAAAAAAAAATTGATAACCGTATTTAAAAACAATTACTACTTTTATTTATTATACTATATGTAGTTATAAAACATTAGATCCAATTACTTTACGATTAATTTTATGATATAACCATAATACTCTCATACACCGATTATAGGAGTTTATTAGTCTTTATAGTATTAGACAAATCGATATATTACATTTATGAAATGCATTCTTATGTACAGAAACAGGAAATAATCAATTTCTGTAAAATTTCAAATTATGAGTCAACGAGTGTATAAAAATGAATATTTAGATGTTTAAACATTTAAAAATATTTACCTAGTTGCCGTTTAGAACATTATTATTATGACTCGTGGTTGAAATCTCAATAATAATAAAATAATTAATACATATTTAAGTATTAATATTCAGTTACAGTTACTTTTTACAGATATTCATTTATGCAATATGTTATGTTAATTTTATAAAACTTTTATTTATTTAATATTTCCACATTTTAATTTTCAACGCTTATTAATTTATTATAATATAAATAACAATAAATTATGAAAAATGAGAAAAACTAATTTGCAATTTAATTCAAAGGTTACACGATTTTACGGCTTCAAATTAAATAAATGGAAATCAAAATTATAGCCAAACAAATAACACTAATAATAATTAAAGAATAAAATAATTAGTAATAATCCTCATTTAAAAAATTAAAAACTATTTTAAACAAATATTTACATACATTACCAGTACAAATTTAATTATACGAAAAATGTTGGTTTACTAAATTTTCTCTCGATTTCTCGTAGTTAGTGATGACTGATGTGAATAAAACCGAATGAAATGATCGAATCATTCGATTATTCGAACAAATCGATTCAATTCGATTATTTAAAAATCATTCCATTAATCGAAGACATTCGATTGATAAAATATAATCGAATGATAATAAATTATTAATATATTAATTAATAAATTTTTTGTAAACATTCGATTTCGAATGAATTGCGTTACTTGAAGATCTTTGTTGATTCACGAATGAATAAATGGATCAAAATATTAATACCACATATGGATTGGAAATATATTTTCTTTGAACATTTTTCTACATTTTATTTTCATTTGTTGTTTATATTATTTTGATTTAATTCTCAGCAACCATATTATGCATATAAGTAATATTAAATAATTAATAGCTTGATTTTGGCAGTTGTAATTTACATTTAAAAATTATTTATTTATCATTCGATTATTTTTATTATAGTAAAATATTAAAGATACAATTTGCTCAAGCAATATTATAAATTTATAAATCACAATTCATTCCATTTTTCGATTATTAATTATTATTCGACTACTACTAAATCGTTCAATTATTTTTATTTCTACTACTAATCATTCAGACAGATTATTTTTTTAATATTATTATTTTTTTCATTCCCATCACTACTCATAGTCGTAGAGAAACATATATCAATTTATTCGTAAGATTTTAATAATGTAAATATATGATGAAGTACAAGCATGTCTCTTTAATTATATCAAAAGACAGGAATTTTTAATGTTATGCCATAGATGGAAATATAAAATATTTAAATATACCTAAGTACGTACATTTCTAACTGCACGTATGACCAGCAAAATATATTTGACGGACATTATTTAATTCAGAAAAGTTCATAAATATAAAACTCTAAAATTAAACTGATCGTAGTAATTTAGTTAAAAAACCAGTTTTGAACAGTTTGCACAAACCAAAAATACACAAGGAAGTTACATTTTAAAAATAGGTAGATAACAGATACCAATTAAGGCATTAGGCATGAAAAATAACTAGAGATATTAATTAATAATCATTTAATTTTAATTAACCCATATTTAATTAAATTAAACTTTATTTTATACTTTTTAAAAAAATTATTTTTTCGGAGCTTGATACTTAGGATTATTAGGATTCAACTGTTGAGCGTGGTTGTCTAAATTTGGTTTTGTTGTATCGCCTTTATATCCGGCATCGCGACCAGGGCCAGTCCTCGGGTTGTTCGGGTTGATCTGGTCCGCACGTCTGTCGGCTTCGCGTCTATTCATGCTGAAATGATAAAATAAAATGTACATTAGGAGATAATTATAATCCAATAGGTTACAATAAAAACGTTTGCACAATTATTATTAAATATTAATGGGTAAAGTCAATATAATTATTAGTAATGTTATATATTATAAAAATTAAAAATTAAAATTTGAAGAATATATCCAATTAGTTTAAAAATTGTAAATTAATCAATTGAAAACAACACCATAATAATTAAAATAATAATAATTAAGTTATCTAATTACAAAATAATATGGAAAAATTAAAATATTTTTATGTCAAATAATACAGAATTAAAAATTAATATGAAAAACTTACTTTGGATTATGTAGAAAAAAAGTCAAATTAACGCAAAAGTATACTGGTTGGAACGGTTTGTAATGACCGGCAATTGACAGCAGTACGACAGCGAAATACAATAAAGGCAGAACGACAGTGGTGAGACTTCTGAAGAATTGCTGCACATATTGCTCCTATATATACCAAATTGAACCCTCCCACTTTTCATCAATCCCTATGACACCCGACCATTTTTCTTCCCGAATGAAACGTCACCTATATTATAATTATATTGTAATAATTTCTTACGTAATAACTAAATATTTTTGTTAGGAATGAGAAGAATATTACAATGTAACGGGGTAGAACACGAAACTGGTGGTAGACAATCGAACGTATTAACAAGCGATACGATTGGACAAAACATTAGTAGTTTCCTCCTCGAAAATTAATGACAACAATATTATTACAAAATAACATTACTTTATTATTATTGAGATTTCAACCACGAGTCATAATTATTATATTGTTCTAAACGGCAACTAGATAAATATTTTTAAATGTTTAAACATATAAACGTCAATTTTATACTCTCGTAGTTCGTAGACTTGTTATTTTTGAAATTTACAGAAATTGTTTATTTACTGTTTCTATACATAAAACACATTTTATTATAATAATATAACATACATGTATCTATGTGTAATGTGTTCATTTTCATTCGATGATAATATTTTGATTTGCGTACTTTTGTAGAGTACTTTGTTTTTTAAAGTCGACTCTTGCATAAATGTGCAAAGATTTACGTATTTTGGTACCTACATATTATAAATACGAAATATTGTCACCTCTGTATTTTATTACCAAATATTATTATTTATTACCAATAAAACTCGTTGATATTATGAAAATTTAAAATCAAAGGAAGGGAAACAGGTGTAAAGAGGATAGCATTGAATTTTGATTAAAATTTTAATGCAATGATAAATTATTACATTCGAAGAACGATTCATATTGAAATAATTCATATTGATTCGTATTGAATAATATTTTTACATTAATCACTCTCTACGTTCAATATATATTTATATATATATATACCCATAAAACCCCTAAATTAGTCATCTAAATACCCAAATCTGACAGTACTTCGTTCAGAATCATTTTTCGAATGTAATATAATTTATCATTAAATTTTAAATTCTAATCAAACTTCAACACCTTACCTTATACTTTATCCCTTCCCTTTATTATACTATATAAAAAAAATCGTAAATGTAATATTCACAATTCATTGAAACTAACTGAGTTAAGAAGATGAATTTGAGCATTAATAAAATTTTCAAAATTATTTCTCAATTTTATATAACATTATTGTAAAATATTGAAATATAATAATTACAATCCATATAAATACTTTAAATATTAATTTTACTCTAATTTCAACTTTAAACCCCTAAAAAAAATTAATAGGTACTTTAGATTTTTTTAATATTTTGAAATTTTGTTAACCAATATGTAAGTATGCTGCATTAAAAATTTTCAAAATTTTATGTCTTTTTTTTTTATTGATCATGATTGTAAAATTATTGAGAAATAATAAGAAGAATACTTATAATACGAATATAATATTAGATTTTAGATTACACTTAAAATTTCAACTCGGATATAAAAAAAAAAAATGGAGACTTAGGATATTTCTATTATTTTGCTATCATGTTAAATAATGTGTAATTACGAGTATACTTCTGTAATATGTTCATATCTTAAAATCCAAAATTGCTAATTTTATCAAACATAACGAATATTTTAGAAATTATTCAAAGTTCTATAATTTTTAGAAAAATTTATGTAACGGTCCCAAAATTTTATCACATATAAACAACACCCAAATGTGAACACCCAAAAAAAAGTTCAATTATCTGAGTTCAATATTGCCTGAGTTATCATGAAATATTGAAATCATATTCGTCGAAATTTCAGTTTTCTTGAAAAATACCGTTTTTTCATTATTTTTTTGTCGTTTTTCCTAACTTATATTGTGAATTCTGGGAAATTCTAAAAATGGTAAATAAAGTAACAACTACATCAACTTTCCAACCAGAGACATATTGGAGCATTTTTTCATGTAAAAAAAGTGTTTACAAATATACAAAAAAAAATTATGACACACATCATTGTAAAAACAATAAATCTGTCGCTCAAAATCTAAAAGAATCGATATTTTAATCAAGTAGGTAGGTACTATAGAAATATCGATATTAATCATTTAAAGCTTAATTTAATTAATTTTTATATTCAATAATTACACCAAATAATAATATGATATTTTTTCGAAAGTATTAAAATGTTAAAATATAATTTTCGACAGCGAAATATACGTTAACCGTATTATATATTATCACTGAACACTCATTGTAAATATTAAATTAATTTCGGGTAAATATGAGGCATTTTTCAAAACATTATACTGGCATTTATGACTTTTTAACAAACTGACACGATTGAATTATTGATTATCTTCCATTCGACCATTGCTCAGACCCGAAATATTGTAATATAATATAAAAAAATAAAACATAAATTTAAAATTCTATATTCGCAATTAATTGGTATAAATTCCGAGAGATCGTATAAATATATCAATATATTATTACAAAATTTATTTTTTTCCCCAAAATATTTTACATAAATCATAAAATACACAATCTAAATCAATATATTTTTTACGACTTCGATTGAGCTATAAAAAAAAAAAATAAATATATACTTTAAATTTGATAATTTAAAAACTATATACATATACACGTTAAGCAGAGACATTTTCTCTCTATTACTTAGACTTGACTAAGTATGCGCATATGTTTACTCGAAAATTTTTAAATATAATTATTCAATTATTCATTATAATTGTCCTAATTTAAAATACGCCCGTGTATAATTCGGTCAAAGCCAAATCCCTCGTAGACTTGCAAAACTATCATTTTTATGTACCTATTATAAATTATAATATAATATTTTTATTTAATGCCTCGTGGCCCCGTTTCTAACGAAAAACCCAAGATAAAATAATGCGTAAACGAGTGTAATATGATATAAATTATATTTTTTTAATTACTCGGAAGAGTCTAAAAAAACCATATTTAAATTAAAATAAAAAAAAATGAATTTAATTATTTTAATTATTATAAATTAATAAAATATATAATAGTAAAAAAAAGTAACGTTGTCGTTGACGTCAAACAGGGAAAATATAATAGCAAATTTTTAATTTACCCACGTAGTGAACGAAATATTATTTTATTATTATTATACCGTTTTCTGCTTTAACGCATTACGGCTCGAGGGAGTAAGTTCTTACTACTTTCCTACTTAAGTCATACTTCCGTATGCATAAATTCATAAACGCACAATAACAATAATATTATTATTTGGAATATTCGATTCCCTACTCCATTGCGCCAAGTGCAACGCGCAGAGACCAGACATTTCTATATGGTAACAATTTACAAAACGTAGATGTAAATCTCTTGTTTTTATAATGTACGAAAGTAAAATATAAATTTTTAACCCGTCTTATTTTATTTCATCAGGATTTATCATATTTTAATGTACAGTAAATATTTCTATTTGTAATCTATACGAGTTTGACGGATAAAAAAGTAATAATATTTTTCGTATTAATTCTAATCACTGTTAACACATAAACATTCGAAATTAATAATCCTCCAAAAATATTCGATATCATTCATTTTTTTCCGCATAATTTTCATTTGAAAGAACATTTTTATTTTTCGACCGTGTGAAAATTGATATCTATTCTAGCTGGTCACTTTGAATATCATGAAAAAATGTGATAACACAAAATGTGTAATCAAGTACATCGCATAAACGCAATTTGTACTTGTACCTAATTCGTAATGGAATCAACAAAATTAATTCGTTTCAGATTTGATATTCATGACAAACAAACGTAAATATTTACAACGCACAATAATTTATATAATTGATATTTCGTGTTTAACAAGGGGGCAACAATTTTAATTTTACAATATTGTTTCACCTTTGGCTTCATTAAAAATTACATTGTGTTTTCCAAATATAATAATATTTATTTATTCTTATCGTTATCGTTAATTAAGCCAGCTTGTTGACAATAATAATAATAATAATAATTATTATAATTATTATCTAGAAAACGGATGTGAAAATATAAAATAAAATAAATTATAATAACGAATCAAATTTTAAATATCTCTGTATAAAATAATTCTATGGCTTGTATTTGTAAACATTTATAATGTAAATATTTATTAATAATAATGATAACAATAATAAATATGATGCATAATATTATAAAAATATAATGAACATTAACTGATTAAAATTAAAAAATTATTATTATGTAATATATTACGATAATAATATTATTCTGGACACGTGTCAATCTAATCAGTGTTTTGTAAAAGTTAAAAACCTTATGCCTCCCGAAGCGTAAATTTATATCAATATATAAATAAAAATATTCAGTTGTTCATCGCAAATAAATAACAAGTGTAAAACCACCCCATATAGTACCTAAAGTATAAATTAAAAACAATTGATTCTCTATCTATTCATTGAAAATTGATTTAATTATTTCAGGCCTTCATTTATGTGAATTAATATTTTGTAGTACGTCGGATAAGTTTTATTTTTACATAATAATACTGTTGAAAATTAACTTTCGATCCAAATCCGATGCCAGTTAGTCGACCATGAAATGTAGGTATTATTTGTGAATTTTAAAATAATAACACTAAACGTGAAAAACTGAAAACGAAAAAAATGAACGCGAATACAAATCATTATGGCTGTATAAAATGTTTTTGATGTACCCTACACACTGTAGAGTATATTCTAAAGGATTTTTTTATTTTATTTTATTTTTAATCAATGTCCACTTCGGTGAGTTCGATGCGTTCGGTTGATGTATTTCCACTGTTTTTGTCGTTTTAAGTATTATCATGAATATGAAAAGTAATTTAAAAACATACTAGGCGTTCTTTACCGCCTACGTTATACATTATGTCATATTTTGTATATCCGTGCAAAAAAAAAAAAAAAAAAAAAAATGATAACGATAAAGAAAATGAAAAAGTAATAAAAAAAAAGCGATGTAGGTACGTTTTTTATTATTATTATTGTAGCGTGATGTTTACATGCGAGATACGAGTTGGTTGTAACATGTAACAACGTGTAATTTCAGCCTAATTTTTAAACTTTAACAGGCGAATACCTACGTCAAACGAGAGCCGTTATGTTGAGCTTAAATAAAAATGTACCTAACCATAAATTTAGTAAACTGTTATTTTGAAATGGCAAACTATATAGGTAATATAATCATACTCGGTTTCGAAGAACGCACGAGTATAATAATCATTATTTATTACGTTTAATCGCCATCCGAATGGATTATTAGTTGGACAATTTTTTTATGAAATTTAATAAACAGACGAGGTCATTGATATATAAATTATATTTTAACGTGAAACATGAACCAATTTGAAAACGGAAAAAATGTGAAAATGTAAAATGATAAACAATTTATTCGTCAAACACTCGAACGAAATAAATAAGTGTGATTTATTCGAAAAATTTCCCAGATACAATACGCGTTTTCGATGTTATTTATTTTTCGTTGTGCGCTTTTGATAAAATATTAAATAATATAATGTTCTTGGGGAATAATTAATAATAAAATAGCCCTGGAAGGACACAAATCAAATATGCACACTTTTCGTAAACTCGAGTCAACTAATAACCATAATTTCATTAACTATGTTAAATAATATGCAGTCATAATGAACTGTAGTACTACAAAGTACAAAGATTGTAAAATAAAATATTATTCAAACAATGTTTCAGTACACTTATCTGCAGGTTAGCCGGTTAGGTCTTAGGTCTACTTAAAATATAATTAACGAAATAAAAAATGGTAATTATTTTAATCCAGTACCAGTACAGTTAAATAATCATCCCCGGTAATCTACTTAAGCCTTAGCCTTATATTTATACATTTTTCGTGCATCATATTTTGGTACGATTAATAAAATAATAATTCAATAATGATTTTAGATAATATTATATATTGATATATCGCGTTGAATAAATTAATCATAATAACATAATTTAACCATTTATATCGAACGTGATTTTGGTATTTAAATTATACTCGATTTATCATAATAATTCACAAATGATCTTTAGTCATTATAATAATAATACAATTTTTGTAAATGCAACACCTGAATTTTTCATACAAATTTTAAAATCCGATCCAACGCCAAATTTGTAAATATTATGTTATATTACTCTCTAATAATTTTTTTTAAAAAAAAAATAAAAAAATTTCGACCGTCGTTTTACAGTTTATATAAACAATGATATTATTATTATACCCAATGATATAAATATAATATGAAATACGAACATAAATTTTCTGTTGAATGTTACGGAAAGAGGGAGAACTTTTGGGTTTCTTAATGAACCGTCAAAGTAAATTTTTCTCATTTATTTTACACCTGACAAACGAAATATTAATATTAATTGAAAAAAATTATTATTATCATTTTGTAACAGAAATCGTAACGGTATTTTCGAGTCGTCACGTGAGTGTTGTTAACATCACGAAACGTTATCATATTATAATGGTTTTTACTTATTAATATTATTTTCTAAAACCTTTCGATCGATTCGTAAACAGTCTTGTTTACGCGTGACGCGTAAGAAGATAATATTATGATAAAATTAAAAAAAAAAAAAAAACGATGACATTTTAACGATAATGGAATTTAGTATTTTGTACGACGACAAAATTACGATAAAAACAATAAAACGAAACGTGACTGGCAAGTGTCCGAAGGGTAAACGAAACTAATATTTATTATTATTATTATTATTTTTGAAACCCTCCATGACATATTATAATAAAATCGAGAGAAAGTTAATTTTCTTGAAAGTCGGGTAGTCCGCCCTTATACTTCCTTTTTCCTGATGTTATTGAGCACCGAGACCCTAGGGTGGAAAAAAATTAAAATCATTAAAACCAAATCGCGTTACTATCGCTTTGTTGGTCGGTCCGACGGATTCGAATTTCTAGTCGACGGCGACATCGTAATTTTTCTGTGCAATGCGTCCCCAGAGACCGCCCCCGAGTCCGGTCGAACAGAAAAAACACTCGGGTATTTCGTTTTTTTTCTTTTTTTAAATATACCTAATGCATTTTTTTCTTCTCGCCGTATAACATTAATCCCGCAAAAACGTTGTGTCTGCGATGGTAAAAGTTTCGGACCGAAAAATCAGACCGGAAAATTTACGGCGTAGGTGTGAATTTCAAACCCAACGCTCTCTCTCTCTCTCTCTCTCTCTCTCTTTACGAAGGGATGAAGGTCTTCGCTCGTACATCAGACCCGCGAAATATAAAATAAAAATAAATTACGCAATATGAAACACGTAATCGTAAAATATTGTAAACGAGCGGTCTTCACTCTCTTCGCGCGCCATCGCCGGACGGTTTTCCTGTTGCGGCACGACGTACCTAATAAATATTTCTATTATTATTATTACTTAACATGCTCGTATTATACGGAAATAATAATAATAATAATAATAATAATAATAATAATAATAATAATAATAATAATAATAATAATAATAATAATAATGTTGTTGTTGTTGATGTTATTTTCACGATATTTTTAATACTCAAATTGACGTTTTCGGATTATTAATAATGTAGTTTCGTTTTACCTAGGTCGCTGGCGATTCTTACCAAAAGGTATCACGTAAGCGTGCAGACATAATAATAATAATATTATTATAGTGGCGTATCAAACGCGAATCGAACGTTATTTTCAATAATACGGTGAAATAAAAAAAAAAAGAAGTTTCACAGATCCGATTTTCACAAGTTTTGTGCCGGTCGGACACGCCCCCCGTGGTATAACGTGTTATAAAGGTCACGATCGACGCTTCCACCCCGCCGCCGCCACACTTTTCACTTTCGAGTTGCGACCTATATATTTAATGGAAGTTCGGGGAAATTATTTACTATACGCATATTATCGTGCCGGATACCAAAATGCACGATGACCCGACAAACAACGCGATACCTGAACGAATACTCGAACCACGAGAACGTAAAATATACATGATTTAATATATTTTATTTTTTATTATTTTTTTATTCTCGCGAATTTTTCAGATTAGATTTTTTTGTAGAGTCGTACGAACAGCGATTCGTTTCTACAATAAATTATAATAATGTTTCGGATGGTTAGTTTCGTGTCGTATTGAAATCCCTCGAATCGTGTTTTCACTATATTGTTACGTTCCACGAAAACTACGACAAGCTTTGATTGACCGAATTCAGGACGTTACCGTGTACAATACCTACCCGCTACCGTAGGTACGGTAAGGTAGTAGCGGTATCCTACCTAGATATAACCCATAGGGTCCCATACCGTAGTAGGCGGACACACCGCGGGCAAAATTGTCCCGCGAGCCTTCTCCGCAACGCCACTGCGAACATGCGCCCCCTCACTTGCGGTCCGAGCGGCACGTCATTACGAATTGATTCGTATATAATGTGTATAATTGTTACGTTACATAAACTTGAAATCTAAATCTAAATATTTTATTACTAATATTACAATAGGTTAGGTCTCATAGTCCTAGCTAGTGAATGTGTACGCGCCGAAATAATTTAATATATTTTCTTGATTTTTGTATGCCATGTGACCAAATGAATATTCCTCAAATATTTCAAACGTTCGGTGTGATTACGATTATTATATTTTACAATAATATTATTATTGGACTTACGTATAATATACATACATATTAATTAATTTTGTAGTTTATATACCTACACTAACTGGTAAACATTTGACCATAATATATTATTATTATTATTATTATTATTATTATTATTATTATTATTATTATTTTTTAGTTTCGTCGTTTAAATCGTTTTTACAATACGTTGTGTATATTTCATACTGCGTTTTACCTTTCGTTACTGATGATAATTAATAATAATTATATTAAGTACTATAGCTTATGCAATATATAATTAAACGGTCGTTCTGCAGTAATACAAAGTAATGTATAATTATTACGTTTACAATTACAATATTGTTTTGTACCACGGTCGATTTGATTGAATTAACGTAATACGAGCGTATAATATTATTGTAATAATATCTACAATCCTGCAACGTTATTCCGTCGTGGATATTATTTTAGTATAATATTTTAATAGTGTCAGTAAATGTTGTTGTTTTCGTTATTAATGATATAATAATTATTAGTATATTTGTTCGTTTTTGTAATAGTGTTATTTTCCGTCCGTCCGCCAGCGTGCAACAACAATAATTAATTGAATATTTACACCAAACTACGAAATTCACCAATAATCATTAAACGTAAAATTATAAAAATAATAAATAATAATAATAATACGACGGTGTTAAAAAAAAATCCCAAAAAAATATATCAATACTCGGATAAAAAAAATTTTTATTATCAATAAAAGATAATTGAACATCCAACGTTATAAATTATAATACACGTGTTGTATTACTTTATAATATAATAATTAATTTTATTATAATGTTTTATTTATTTACTTGTCTATAATTTTAAAAAAAAAAAAATGGTTATATTATTAGAAGATCATAGGAAAAACGATACTACAAATTCGTGCACTCACTAATCGATATTTTTTTTTTTTTTTTTTTACGAAATTGTTGACAATAATTATTAACCACAACGTGAAAAATGTCACACCATTTATTACTTTTTGTACTAATGTTCTACAGTTGTCAATTGATGTAATACCTACTGCTACTGTTATATAATGTTTGTTTATAATTTATATTTTCCATATAATATCAATTATAATATTAAACGACATGAAAAATAATACTAACTAAACGAATGAACACTAAATGAACTATATGAAAAATAATTCTAAACTAAACTAATTCATTTAACAAATAAATGGTTGCAATTTACTTTATACCTACGTAAAAAAAAAAAAAAAAAAAAAAAAAAAAACATGTAAAATAAAAATAATTACAATATTATATTATTTGATATTATTAATAATTTTCTTATATATTTTATAAAACGCACTCAATCACTATTGGACTTTGTAGTTATTCACAATTGAAATAGAAGTTTGTACAACAAACGTTTTAAATGCATAGACTTTACGCTTGCTATAAATCGAATCGAATTGAAATATATAACATTGTATTAAAAAATCCAATTACATTAAAAACAATAAGACAAACTGGTCTTCTTAAGCAGTTCATTGTTTGTTGATAAATTATATTATAATATAAAACAATTGTAATAAATCTTGATAAATAAAATAGACACTTTGAGTCGATTTCGAATTGATATGGGTCTGGACAACAGTCAACCACATCTGGTACCAAAATACCAAATCATGGCAACAAGGTCTTTCTTGTAGGAGACCACAATGTCAAGTGGTTACTGCAACTTTGACAAGAGTGACAAATGATAATGACCACTGAACAACATTATTGACTGAAATTATTCGTCAAAAATGTGTCACATTGTATAGGAAGACGATGCACTATAACATTATATTCGAATTATATATATTGTTAATAAAAAAAACTAGCTAAAAAAACTAACTAAAAATAATAATTATTAATTTATTATTCAGTTATTTTTTTAAGGATGTGTATTATAATTTTACACGCGTGAATTAAAGCAGTAATAGATAAATTACACGACAATAATATTATAATATTCTTAGATTTTTATCTCTTTGATAAGTTTCGTTACCCCGAATTTCGAGAAATAAAGAAGAACTTCGCCGTTTGAATTCGCGTTTTGATATTCGCCGAACGAATAACATGTCGGTGTACAAAAATTATTTTGTATCATTATTATAAATTTAATTAATTAATGTAAAAACAATTTTGTGTTCAATTTTTTGGTCTTCCAATTTTTAACTTATAAATATTTTATATTTTCTTCCCACGAGAATTTGTTTCGTGAAATATATTTGTTTTATTATAAAATTATTATCGAAAATTTTAAATAATAATATATACCCAAATAATGTACTAAAATACTTGTTTTACGTCTTATAATATTATTGTTTTATGGGTACTTCCTATTACTTTCTTATTACTATAAGTAATTCTTTTATTTTATTTTTTATGTAGTGTGTCCTCCACCCCTACTTTTGATTTTCTAGTAACCCATCTATTTAATTTCACAATAATATTTATACACATATAAAATATTTAAATTGTATTTAAAAAAAATGACGAATATCATAACTGATATTATATTATTATTAAGATAAAAATTTAAAATAATAAGATAAATTATTATATAATTATTATTTAGTTAATAATAAAAAAATCTTATATAATTTTCTGATTATAAAAATTGTTAAAAAAAAATCACGAACTGTAAACATCACATTATCTGTATATCCACATGACTCGAGAAAGAATATAATATGAAATAAGATAACATTGATTATAAATTAATATGAATTACTAATATTATTATTTTTATAAATTGAAACGTTGGTATTATATAATATATTATTTACTTATGCGTATTTACTGTCGCAACAACTCTCAACTCTCAAGATTTAGTACCTATGGAATAATAATATAAATGGGTCCATGTAAAAATCACTAATAATAAATCTGGAAAGAAATCATGAATAGCAAAAACTAATATCGCGAATAAAATAAGAGCGAATTATACTAATTAATAATTTAAATCCTAAAACGATAATGACCGACTTTGAACAAAGATCATTAAACCCATTTATAATACATCATTTTCCAATTTCTCAACAATATTTTCTCATGGTTTTTTCATTTAACACAATGTGTATGGCGAAAAATTCAAAGTATAACTGGAATGACAGAAAAATATACAACAGACTTAGAATTATCTTTACGAGTTCGATTCTTGACTGCTTTAGCTTTTGTTCCGGAAAATGGCGTCATAGACACTTTTGAACAATTCCTATATGATAATTCATATTTTATTAAAAATAAAGATATTTTTCTATTTTATAACCCACTTATCGCGCCTATTTTGAAAACACATGGATAGGTCGTTTAAATAGAAAAAAATGAAGAAATCCTGCTTCCTGGTTTAACATTATGGAGCTGTTTTTCAGTAACTAATCATGATGAATTTAGGACGAATAATTTTATTGAAGGATGGCATAGAGGTTTTAGTACTTTACTCGGTTCATGTCATTCAACACTTTGGAAATTTATTGAAGCTATATAAAAAGTACAACAAAGTTTATATGAAAGCAAAATTTCATAAATTTAGAGTAGCAGGTATCCAATTTATAAAAAAAATAAGATATTTAGATATTGTTGATGACTATGAAAATAGAAACAAATGAAATTACTTAAAAGAAATTGCATATAATTTTTCACTAAATGTTTAGAATATAGGTAGTATAAGTATGACAGTAAGGTAATAATTTATATTTATTTGTATACCCTTAATATTGTTTTTAATTTGTAATTATATTTAATAAAACATTGAATTTATACCGTGTGAATTGTGGCATATAATTAATAACAATACATTAAACTAAAAATAGTAATAATAATATAAATATTAAAATATTTTATAATTAGCTTAAATTATTTTCGCTAAATGTATTATTCGCTCTTACGACTTTCGCGATTTTAACTGACACCCAATATAAATAAATTATTTCTACTTTTTTTTTATAGTGGAAGATGTTGATTTTAGAATGTTATGCTTTAAAATATTGATTATCAACTATAATAGTAAATATTTATTGTTAAAATGTACACGTGAAAAATAAACAAAATAAATAATTTAAACCGTTCAAATCTTGAAATAACGAAGGAACGAAAGAAAAACCATAATATCTTATACATATTTGATTATAGTAAGATGTTTTAATAATATAAATAATCAAGAAAAAATTTCTCAAACTGGTAAAAATTTATATATAAAAAAAAAAAAAAGCTTAGTATACTTATTATTATTATTATTATTTATTTTACGTATTTTTATTACATACATAAGAAGGATAAACTATTAAAATACGACAAGGAATACGACAAGGGGGATATTTATATAATAATTATTAATATCATTAAAACTACTCGAAAAAGATAATTTATAATATTTAGAGCTCCGAGATAATTCTATTATAGTTTCCAATGTAGTCGGTAAAAGTGATTGTTTGTTAAAATAAAAGTTTGATAATAATATTGTTCTATGTGAGATTTCGATTTCGACATCACTAGACTAGTAATATTGATAATTTCGTTTCTTGGTTTTGGTGTCCAAATTTCGATGTTGTTACTCGAGCACGGTGTTTATTGTGATTTGTACGACTATCGTTATACTATTGTTTATATCGTACGAAATAAAAGAAAATATTTTGGAAAGAAAAAAGAATAAAAAAACTAGATACTGTGTAAACTTTAAAGTGTGATTTGACACGTGGTACGGCCGTATGTTTGTTTTGATTGTAATTTATACTTTTATATATAGTACCTAGCTCGTGTTTCATTTACGTTGGTCGGATTTGCTGTTGATTCCCATTTCCCAATAGTTGCCGAAAATGTTACATTTTATAATTCTAAACCGTGATCACGAGAATATAATATTAATTATATTATTATGCTCGTGATAACGTGATTAAAGTAATATTATTAATTAATAGTTTATGTTAAAGATTAATTATATTATCGTAATATTATTAAAATTAATTTCAAGTACCTATATAATAATATCACCTCCGACCTGCAAATGATAATAATTATTATAATAATACAAATTTTACTCGGTAGTTCTACGAAATATTTAAACATGATTAAAATATCAAAATTCAAAATAATAAAGTCTTAACGAACTTATTTACGGCTATTTAATTTCATATTTACGAATACAAATAATATAATATTGTAGAACACTGTTTGGTAAAGTTTTTTTGAATTTAGACCAGACATCCGAACATGAGCGGGATCAAATTATTATTATTATTATTATTATTATTATTATTATTATTATTATTAT